>JBBBDQ010002224.1:1065000-1090000 GCA_037127315.1 Ascarosepion bandense
CGCTTTATGCAAATGTCACAGTGGTTATTGCCTTCCATTCGCAAACTTAACTTTTAAATGGAGAAAATAAAAAGTGAAAATATCTATTTAGATAAAAAATTATGACGATCGATTATTCGAGTTCATTGTGTTGTTATTCATATCTGTCTAGTGGTAATTCTCATTTCGTCATTATCTATCTATCTATCTATCTATCTATCTATCTACATAATGTGTTAATATATATATATATATATATATATATATATGTGTGTGTGTCTGTGTGTGTGTGTGTGAAGGTTTAAAAATGACAAAGTGTTATCGTTAAGTTCTTCATATAATCTTTTCAAATGTTCTTATGATTTTTGCTTCTCAGAAATTAATGATAATAGCTTGTCTGTCATTTTTAATGAAAGCAGCAAAAAGAGATACTGTTGCCTAAATACACTATATATGAATAAAATAAATAAATCTTGTCAGATTTCAGCACATTTAATTAAGACAGGCACACATATATGTAAAATTAATAAATATATATGTAAAATATATGCATATATATATATATATATATATATATACGTACATACATATGCATATATATATATATATATATATATATATATATATATATATTTAACATATATATATATATATAGGTATATGTTAAATACATGGGTAAATTGATTTACTGATATATATATATATATATATATATATATATGGAAAGGCAGATAGATAGATAGATAGATAGATAGATAGATAGATAGATATGAATACACTGAGCAAGATAGATATGAACACAGTAAGATCGATAAATATGAAGAGATGGATACTATTCCTTTCATACCATATACAACAAAGTCTTCATCGAAAAAAATATTAGTTTGAAAGATTTTCTTTGAGGGACGAAACGTTTGGTATTCTTTTACTCATTATTTCTCTGATATATATGTACATCATATATTTTTTCTATTTCATTTCTATCATTCATATATATATATATATATATATATATATATATATATATATATATAATGTTTCTTTATCCGTATATTTTCTTATACTTTTATAACAAAATATAGATACCCACCCACACGGACTCAACACACACACACACCTATATATGCATATTAATTGCTTACGTTTCTTTGTTCATTCATTTTTTGTTTGTTTTTTGATTTGTTTTGTTTTTTTTGTCCGTATCAGCTAAGAACCGTGACAATTAGCGTTTTTGTTATAATTCTTAATTATGTTAAAGAATAGAGAAAGTGGGAGAAGAATAAAAGAAAGAAATATCGTACGGTGATGAAATGTAATGTAGAATGAGCGAAGGGAAGTAAAAAAGAAAAAAGATAAACAGAAAATAAACAGACTGAAGATTGTTGATTGATACGCGTATTCGTACGTACAGTGAAGTTCTACTTCTTATACGGCATTAGAAATAAAAAATAAGCCCTTCCCCCACGCAAACGACAAACCCATTCGTCGCCATAAAACATATATTGTTATATATCTGTTATGTAAGTTTTAATATGAGAGCGATAGATGAATTGTCATATCATCGCCGCGACACACAGATATGCCGTTTAGTAGCATCGACCCTCACAATGGACTGAACGGCTCAGATGTGTGGTTAGAGAACTGTACCAAATGCCGAAAGGTTGGTGATTACTAAAAAAACAAAATGATGTCCGTCTCGTCCAAATAATAATAGACCATTTTAGCTGTTTTTATTGTAGTGGGAATAGTGGGAATTGTAAGGTATTTTCAAAATAGGCAACAGAAATTGTTTCTATGAAAATACGTTACTATCATCTGGTGGGTGTTAAATTTTGTTATAGAATGTAGACAATAATAATACCGCAAAACCAGTGGAACAATGGAGATTGGTATTTTATTTTGATTTTGCAAATATGTTACTTAGACAAATTTTTACTGTTTTGTAATCACCAACATTTTGGTCTTTCTGGTTCTCTAACCACAGATCCGAACTACTCGGTGTTTTGCGAGTTATTGATTTCGGTTGCAAAAGAAGTGCTCCCACGAAAGTAACCCTGTGGCAGACAAAATTAAGCTTATTCTTCAACTATATGCATAAGAATATTTAGCTTTCAATAAAAAAAAATATTCGTTTATTTCTTTGTCTGGCAAAAGGCCAACAACTAGCGGTACAAGAGTGTGTAGAAGAAAATTGTAATGTAGTAGTTCTTAGTCGTTTTGAAAAATCAGCTAATAAACAAACTGCTTTTACTTGGGCTCGAACGTCAATCACTGATGCGAACTGGAAATATGCAACTACTTAAGTCACGAGATGGGCTCACATATGTAATAAACTTAACATAGTTTAGGGTATAGATAATTCAAGGAGGTAGTAATTGAGGAAGATCGTATTGCTCTAGTTTCTTCATTTTATTCCCTACGTTGAAAATCGACAGGAAATTCTTGATTTTACCTGGGTTCGACCAAAGGCGCAGGCAGGAAATGAAGAATTTCCTGAGTCACGAGTTAGGACCAAATATATTAGAGCGTTACAAAGCTTAATTTACATTGGCAAAAGATTAAAAAAAGGAAAGCGTCAACTACGAAGATAGTATTACGCCAAATACCCTAGAAATGTGGGTCAGTTTGGGTTTTTTCGTGAAAATTAATTGCGAAAATCTTAGCATTTAGCTATGTCCGAACACAGCCCCTTACCAATAGATAAAGGCATAAAGATCATAGTTGCAAACGAAAACAGAGGTCAGTTTCGCAAATATCGACATTAGTAAAAGAATCTTTTAATTGAGAAATAGAGGTTATTTCTAAAAAGAGTATTTTTTTAAATAAGAATTTGGATGAAAAGTGAAGAAATTACCTGTAGCAGTATCACCCAATAATATGAGATCAGTAATCGTATTTCTTTTTTTTTTTTCATTCTTTCATTCTCTGTTTTTTCTTTCTTCTGAATTCCGATCTCTCTCTTTCTCACCAATTTTTCTTTTTTTTTCTTTCTTTCTTTCTTTCTTTTTTCTTTCTTTTCCTTCCTGTCTCTCTTTCATTCATTGTTTCTTTCTTTTTCATTCCTTCCTTTGTATTTCTTTCTCTCTTTTTTTACCGTCTTTCCTTCTTTTTTCCTGTCTTTGTTAGTTTCTTTCTTTCTTTGTGTTTTCTTTTTTGTTGCTCTCTCACTTTCTGTCTGTCTGTCTTCCCTTCTTCTTTCCATCCTTTCTTCTTCTTATCTCTCTCCGTCTTTCTTTCTTTTATCGCTTTTGACGAGGTTTATAAATTTCTTTAGGCATTAACAAAAATTATACAAATTTAGAAATATACATATATATTTTTATATATATGCATTCAAATATTTCTTATATATATATACATACACACACACACACACACACACACATATATATATATCCTTTTACAGATATGCTCTATCTGAAATTTTACGTGTACGTGTGTGGGGGGGGTGTGCGTGTGTGTGTGCGAGGGTGTCAGTGTGTGACGCTTTGTGTGTTTAATGCGAGAATGTCTCAATAAAGACAGCTAGATAAATGTTCAATTCATAATATCTGGCCTATGTGGTTAATAAAGAAACGTTCGGTTAACTTCAGTGACAAAGAAACACATCTTGTGAGAAAATAAATATTTGTATAAAATAAATGTTTTTCTATTTTTATGTTGCGGACTTATTGATGAAAATACGAATTTACACACACACACACACACACATATATATATATATATATATATGTGCGTGTGCGTGTGTGTGTGTTCGCGTGTGTGTGAATATGTATGTATATTTTTGCGTGTGCGAATAAATAATTATTTTTGGGAATTTGCTATATGTATGAGGGGTATTATACAATATCAGACCTACATCCTGCACAGAGTACTTGAAACGCGAAACTTTCAATGACCATTTACCCTTCCCTCTCGATCATATATATATATATATATATATATATATATATATATATATATATATATATATCAGAAAAGAGAAAGAACACGTAGATTAAAATCCTAGTGTTCAAGCATTCATTTTTATAAAGAGTGCTCGGTGCAGAGTAGAGCTTAATATTGTAATATTGTTATTACAATAGTTCATAAAAGCATGATATTATTACACAAAAATTTTCATATTTCAGAACAAAACGGTTCCTCTTCAGGTGATATATTAAAATAAATGGTGAAAAATAAATCGTTTTCACCATTTATTTTAACATATCACCTGAAGAGGAACTGTTTTGTTCTGAAACATGAACATTTTTGTGAAGTGATATTATGCTTTTATAAACCATTGTAATAACAAAATTACAAATATATATATATATATATATATATATATATATATATATATACAAAGGGCATATTAAAAATTTCTTTTAAAAGTGTTTCAATAGTGAACTCTTTTATACGTAAAATAAAAAAAAAGATTATACAATATCTATTACTTCAAATGTTGACGTCCGGTTTTATTTATTAAAACTGTGTATTACGTCTATCGTCTTTGCGCTGTCGAGAAATTTTAGCCAATAACAATTCTTTTCTCGGCAGGGATCAAACCTGCGTCCTCACTTTCGTATAGAAACAGCCGTTTGATTCAGTGTGCTTGATATAAAGTGAACGAGAGTAGAAAATGCGAAGTTCATAAAAATAACTTTTGGTAAGCAAATAGTAGATAGATTGGGTATGAAATAATATATAATATCGACCGACAGAGACAATCCTAACGTGAAAAGCACGTTTACGGCCATATCACGTTGAAACATTGGTTCCCTTACGATCAGCATTAAACAACTTCGAGCCTTCAGTACCTAGACGGGTAACCGCTTTGGAATACCAGGTGATTTAAGTTTGGATATACCAACGGTGTAATAGATAATGGTTTAGAATTGCAAATCGGAGAACTGAGTTCTAATTCAGTTGGGTTCGTTTTATTTATTTATGTGCAAATACTATTAGAAAATGCATGAATTCAACGCATCTTCCCTAATCTATGGGTTAATTAGTAAGAATTGTATCATTAAAACCATTTATAATCTAAATAATAATAAAAAAATTATTACAATCTTAAAAAATATTTTTCTTGCTACAGAAAATGAATCAATTAAAAAAGGAATCAATTAAAAAACGGAAGTTGCTAGCGCCAATCCCGGTTGAAATTTATGAAAACGCTCTATTAAAACCTGTTTTCAAGAAAATTCAAGTCCAGTAGCTGGTACCACTCTTTATAGTACTGATTAAGGATTTCATCCTAAGCTTTTATTTGAAGTAGTAACGAACGTTATCACCTTGATGAAGTCATTGAAAAGCCGTAGAAAACGAATTTCTCAGTCAATCAAACGTGAAAATCATATCGCACACGGACACCAGCTTTCTGTATCGGAAAATTTTTTCAGAATCCGTCAATGTCTCATGTCTTCCATTCTTCTTACAGATCACCTTTAAGCAAATGCTGACAATGGTCATTAGGAATTATTTGTTTGTAGCAGAACTACAAGAACTCGTTCTTCTCATCAAATTCACACAGCCACTACGACTTTTTGGATGTGTCTCCTGTGGTGACGCAAGATTTTCAAAATGGTAATTGTCATGGGTCCTTAATGAACTCTTCCTAACACTATATATACTACGCCCCACAAGAAAGAAAGAGAGAGAGAGAGAGAGAGAGAGAGAGAGAGAGAGAGAGTCGATTTTGTAGTAGTTCACTCCAAATCAGACGGACAGTCATACTAACACAATCCACATTTTGTATTGTTATTTCTTGTTAATATATATTTGTTATTTCTACCCTGGTGGCCGTGTTGTTTTTTCTTAACCTGGTCCATAACAGTAATCTATGATGTTTAATGATAACAGCATGTTCTGCCCTGATGCAAGTGTTGGTAGGTTATGGGTGCAACATTTGCTCAAACGCCAGGATCGATTACATTGCAGATCCTTCCTTGGATTTTGTCGAGCACCTTGAGCTGTATAGCAGGGGTACCCGGCACATCATGGCAACACTATTCAACGCACAGAAGAATCGTAAATTTATAAATATACAAGATCGATTCTGGCGTAAAAACAAAAACAAACTTTCTAGTCCAACCTTCCTAGCAGTAGAAGCAGCTATAGATTCAATGTAGCCGTTCCACTTGAGGTCGGTTGAGAGAGTGAGGCCAAGGAGACACAATGTATTCTTTTATTGTTCTTGCTCTTAAACATTCTTTTTTTTTCTTATGCCTTCCCAATCAGTGTCCCTTTCTTCTTGTATGTCACAGGCAGGAAGTGCAAGAAAAGAAAATGTTAGATTAGAAGTGAAAATTACATTTAACTATTTCAAGGGTAAAAGGTAGTATCAGACTTAAATTCATGTGGTTGGAGGCCCAAGGAAATAAGCTCGTCAGAACAGTTGCCATGAAAATATTTGTACAAAAAAAGAAAAGAAAAAGAAAACAGGGAAGACACGTCACGTCGGTGAGTAACTGACTGAAATCTGAACCGACAACATTGCAGATCCTACTTAGGATTTTGTCAAGAACTTCAAGATGAATATCAGGAGCACCCAACTAGATACGGTAACACTATTCACTACACAGACGAATGAGAGATTCATAAAAGTGCCAGATAGACTTTGGCGAGAAAAAACATTTTGGTCTGACACAGTGACCTAAACTTGCTAGCAGTAGATACAGCTATAGATTCGATGTAGTCGTTCCACTTCAGGTCAACTGAGAGAATGAAGCCGAGGAGGCGCAGTATGTTGCTCTCCAGGAGACTAGCGTCGTCCATTCTGATGGCAAGTAGGAAAGCTGCGATAAAAGAACTGTTAGCGCAAAACTTACGGTTGCCTCTAGCAATTTCAACTGTAAAATGGTGAGACTTTGCCGCCAATCGTGTAAATTTTTAAGTAAACGAAGCAGTTTATTCAGTATAATCTTTCAATTTCTTGTCAGCGTAAAAGGTTTGCTACAGAAGGTGCAACAAGTCATATTCCTTAAGGATCAGCCAAATATATTGATTAGAAAATGGAATCGGTGAAGCGAGTTAAAATTCTAAGGTGAATTTGTAATTTTCATTTCGGTTTTATACCACTGGGAAGAAAGCAACCTGTATTTTTGCCAACACCATGAGTAAAATAGTAGGGTATTTCTAGCCTTGGTAGAGAACAAAGTCGAAAAGAAAAGAAATATAAATTCAAGATTCCTGCAAAAACCATGTTGTTGGCTTGTTAAGACCCATTTTTTTTTCATATAGTAAAGAATGCACAAGTTTTTCAGCTGACTGAGAAAAAACTGTTATATGTATATATGTATATCGTAGACAAGGTATATTACATTATAGATTTTACCTGGTAAATTTTTAACGGTTTTAACTGCATATGACTGACTATGGTATATCGAGAAAAAAGAGATCTACACATGCGGACGAATGCAGAAAAACTTCAAAACGCACACAAATACATACACACGCACAAACACACACACACACACACACACACACACACACAGACACACACACATATATATATATATATATATATATATATATATATATATATAAAAGTGTGTGCAGCAGTGGGCGCATGTGTATATGTGTGATGGTTGCTCAAACACAACGTGGGTACAGCCACTGAATACGTCGCGGTGTATGAGGACTCCTCGCTATAAACCTCATGAAGCATTATAGTGCGGGCGCAGTTATTGATATTATTTCATAGCCTTCAAAATATTATGCGGACTCAGCATCAGACTACTTTCATTAGAAAAAAAATGCAAGTCGGTTTCTCAAATGTTACTGTTTATATCTTGTACTGAAGGAAGTTGATTTCCTAAACTTTAATTCGAAGTAGTGTGGAAAGGCAACAACTTTTTATTATTTTCTCTTTCACTTAAATTTGCTATATATTCTAGTTTTTTCTTCTTGTTGAAAGTCGCCAAGTGATGTGTGTTGTGTCATTTGGTACCGTTGATTGTGATTAGGTAGCGCTAGTCCACAATTTTCGAAGAAGTGTTAGATAATAAAACAGTGATGGGTTCGTTAATATCCGAAATATATGACGATATGAACTCTGCAATTACACACACACACACACACACACACACACACACACACACACACACACACACACATATATATATATATATATATAAATATTTATTGTACACGAACATTCCACATGTTGAAGGAGTATCAGCTTGCCATGAGTTCCTTAAAGGCAAACTACCTAACAACCAAATCACAGATTTATGCCAATTAATAAATTTCATCTTAACACACAATAATTTTAAATTCAACAACAAACACTATTTACAGATTAGTGGCACTGCAATGGGCACGAAAATGGCACCTAGTTATGCCAATATCTTTATGCATATTTTAGAAAAAAAGATACTAGACAGTTCACAATACAAACCATCACATTATTTTAGATACATTGATGATATTTTCTTAATATGGACTCATGGATTAGAAAAAAAATTCAAAAAACTTCTTTACTTTCTGCAACATCTTCCACAATACAATCAAATTTACCATGGAACACTCATACACATCCGTCCCTTTCTTAGACGTCATGGTAAAATTAAATAAACATACACTTTCCACCAGTCTATACAACAAACCCACAAACCAACATAAATTCCTACACTTTAACAGCTGTCATCCCCTCAAATTAAAAAAATCTATCGTATACAGCTCATTTATTAGAATAAAACGCATATGCTCAGACCATCCAGATTTTCTAAACAACATTAACAACCTAACAAAACAGTTTCTAAAATGTAAATATCCAATAAAAATAATAAAGGAAGCACTACATAAAACCATCCACATAGATCGTAGTACACTTCTCACATGCAAAAAACGAAAAGATAACAACCGAATTCCCATGGTTTTTAACCATAATCGATATTCCTACACACTTATCAAAAATTTAAAAAATGATTACAGGAACCTCCAATCAAACAAAAACATCAAAGACATTTTCGATAAACCATCCATAAATGCAAAGAAACAAACACCCAACCTATCAACTATCCTCACTTCTAACAAATATTTAAATAATACAAACCTATCAGGGAATTTAAAATGTGGGAAGCCTCACTGTTTAATTTGTAAACATTTAATAACAGACAAAAAAATTCTCTGTACCCAACACCAAAATAAAATGACACCCACCAAACCTTACTTGTGACAGCGAAAACATCATATACTTTCTCTTCTGCTCAATTTGCCCCAACAGTGGATATATCGGCGAATCCGGTAATAGCTTTAGATTTCGCTTCAATAATCACAAACTAAATATACGACAAAAAAATGTATACTCCCCAATTGCAGCCCATTTTAATCAACCTGATCATACTTTAGAAAATTGCAAATGTTTACTAATAGACTCCAATTTTAGTTCTACATACACACGCAGAAAGAAAGAAAAATACTGGATTTTAAAATTAAATACGCACAAGCTAGGTTTAAATCGGGACTTGTGTTGAATCTTTACAAATATTTCAATAGCTAAAAATTTTTTTCAGATATTCCAAGAAATTTTTATTTAAAACAAACAGACTTTCTCTACAGACGTGCCGCATGTTGTGAACAAACACACCACGTGATGTAAACACAAAAAAATATTCGGAAGCTATCGTGAAATACGTTTCTAATTCAAATTTAAAAATCACTCGTTTCTGATGAAGGACCGAGGGCGGTCTGAAATATAAAATACAATAATAAAAATAAACAAATACTGTCCAAAAAAAGTACATTTTTAAAGTCAAAACTTTTTATTAATATTCTTTCCTATACATATTAAGACAGTATACGTGGATAATCACTATGTTTTATATATATATATATATATATATATATATATATATATATATATAACGAGAGAGAAAGACAGAGAGAGAGAGAGAGAGGGTGGACCAAAACTTGGAGGGTAGTAAATAACAACATTTGTTTTGAGATTACCTATACAATTAAGTACCTCCTACATATCCCCCTAGAAATACTTCCTACGTAATGGTCAGGCGTTAGTAACAATGATGTTTTCATCTAGCTAATGTCTTATCATTATATGCCAGCTATTTCTCGAAGGTATACGTGGGAGATATTTATGTCTCACTGCGTATATACAGGGTCGTACAAAAGTAAGTGGACAGTGAATGATAACATTTATTTTGAGATTCGGTCAGTGCCATACGTGATACACGCTTTGGCGATCATGTCTCGAAAGAGACATGACTGGGTAGAAGATTATTCCGCGATAGGTTGCCATTACTTTCTGAGATAAACTGGTTGCCAGCCAAGGCTACAGAACCCTATCTGCCCTGTTACTTAACACATAACTCGAGGGAAGAGGCGGATTAATACCTTCCCCAAGGGTACTATTTTGAGATTACATGTACATTTATATTATTAAAAACAATTATTAAATTGATTATAAAATTATTTCTGAACACCCTGTATATATATCAGTGTGTGTGTGTGTGTGTGTGTGTGTGTGTGTAAATTCAGATGTGGCCCCAATTAGCAGCGTTTTGCTTTTCCTAATATTAGAATTTCTACAAAGTGGTCATTGAGAATTATGTTTCCACAAAATGATTCTTATTTGACAGACAGAGATGATTTGCAGTTAATATATCCACATGACATAATTTTTCTCGATCATGTTAACAAACTTAATAACCTTAACCCACATTAGATTTTACCTGTGAAACCAAAACTAACATCACTTTAAACTTATTTGTTGTCCATAAATACATTTTTGTTGCTTAAAGCTCTTCAGTGATTTCTTGCCTTCATTGCCGATTTCTAGTTTTTAAATCTCATATCACCTCCGGCAGTAACCCCAACTTTCGGTCCAGAAGTACCAATCCGGCTCCTTACTTTTGTGCTACTTGACTGGATTTAAATTTTCTTTTTCGGCAGAATTCGTACTTTTTATTGTTAACTCTAGCCAATGGGAAGAGTTCATTTCTCCGCCCTCACCTATTTAATAACAAAATCCTAGTTGCAGCCGTTTCTCTTGTCTAGCTGACTGTAAAATCCCACGAATATCGTTATCGAATCTCTGCCATGACTCCTTGTTGTTCAGTGGGGGCCATTTTATTTTCCTCCTGGACTCCATGCCCTGATTTTGGGAAACTGTAGCTTGGAGAGACTGGACTCTGTGGGGTGATTCCTGTTCCGGCTACTTGAGCCTGTACGTTGCTCTTGGTCTCCTCCATCAATACATTTCATCCGGCCCTGATGGATCTTCAAGCCTCGTACGGTTTTACACTTCTTCCCGCAAAATGCATTTATTCGTAAGTTATTGTTCGTTTTCGTTCGTTACCATTAATTCCGTCCTTTTTTAATCACTTACACCCTCACTCTCGGGATCCACTGGGGGTATATTTCTCCAGTTTCTTCTGTAGCACGTTATGGGATACTCTTCGCAGAGCATGCAGTTCGGGTAGCTAACCCTTGCTGCCCCTCTTCCTGTGTTTCCGAGATGCCAATTTTCTCTCCAATCGTCACCTGTTCTATCCGTCGGTTGCCAGCTAGTCTTTCCCAGCTGTCACTGCTGATCGCAGTATAATCAGCCCATAAATACATTTTTGATACTTAAAAGAGCTCTTCAGTGATATAATGCTGCAAAAAACAAATAATGACATTCAGTCGTAGAATTACAGAAAATCTAACAAGAATGACAGTATTTGTCTAAATATAAAAAAATGTAAATTCTGTAATGACCTTATTAAATTCTGTTATCACCACAGTAAGAAAATATATTCCTGAATAATTATAACACTCTGTTTAAAGTTACTAAAATACTGAAGCCCTTAATACTTGCCTGAAAAAGATATATAGATAGAAAAAAAACATCAAAATTCTCCAATATACTCATCATTTCGTCCATAACGCTTAGAAGAATGCATGCAAAACAGAATTTCAAAAACGATTATGATGATAAACAAGAACAATGGAAATAGACTAAATAAAAACAACCAGATAATAATTTCTACTAACTTCTTAACATTTACTATAAAAAAAACAATTTATCCAATCTTAAGAATATGATGATAATTACAATAACATAGTAATTATAACCACCAATGCGATTATGGATATAATAAAAAACAAACATATCCAGAACAATTATAATTCAGAATTGTTTTTCACAACATATTGAGAAAACTGACAGAAAATTAAAAAAAACAACACAAAAACAAAAAACAAAAACAAAAACAAAAATTGCGTTTATGAACAGAAAAATATCTTACACAAAAATTTAAAAATAAATTAGTCATACACACGAGGTTCGGCTGAAAGTTTAGTAGGCTAACCAACATTCTCTCAGAGAATGAAACCAACCGAGGATTGTTTTTCAACGCACAATTCAATAGTTGCTGTTGGTCTGCTCGGTTAACACTGATGAGGAAGCTTTCTTCTTGTGGGTCAAAAACTGATCAACAGCAGATATGTCATCATCACTGAGATACAGGTACCCAGTCTGGTGTTCAAGTTAGAGAACAGATGATAGATAGTGTCAAATTAGAATAGAACTACAAAATCAAAGCCACAGTCCTCAATGAAGCATTGTCCTGGTGAAACAAAAAAATATTTCATCAGTTTTCCTGGGCTTTTAGTTTTAATAGTTTTCGTAATTGCCTGCGCAAATTGGTATAGTACACTCCATTGATAGCGTGCCCCTCTTGACGATTGTCAATAAACACAAGTATTATTTAGTATCCTTAGGCCATCACTTTATCTTCAGACGAAACAAACATGACCTTCTTTGGAGAAAATGAGGATGAATGTTTTCACTGCATGTATTGTCTCGCCGTCTATGGCTCAAACTGATCGTAGATTAAGAAACATTCAAAGAGAATAGATAAATCTACATCAAACGATGACAGAATTTCCCGTGATGGGATCACCCTTGTGTGTCTATGGTCAGATGGCACCCACTGAGCGAAAACCTTCGTCAAGCCAAGTTTATTGAGCAAAATATTTGCAACTCATGGGCTTTGCTATTTGATTTATAATCAGTCACCATGTGGGGAACATGATATTCTTTTTCCACAGTGGTGGTAGTTGCAAGATGTCTAGACCTTAGTTATCATAAAAAGTATCGTTTCCCTATTCTAATTTCAGCTGCACACTTTGCATTGTGGATAAGGCCGGGGTCAGTCAGTTAAGTGCCATATGTGATACACGCTTTGGGCGATCATGTCTCGAAAGAGACCTGACTGACTGGACAAAAGATTATCCTGCAGTAGGTTGCCGTTACTTTCTGCGATAGACTGATTGTCAGTCAAGGCTATAGAACACAATCTGTCCTATTATTTAACCCCTAACTGGAAAGAGACGGATTAATATCTTTCCCAAGGTTATTTGTGCGTAACTGAATGCAAGAAATTCAACTGGAATTCGAACTCGCCACCCCGATCTCTCGTTCCGAATGTCATCCACAAATGTAACAATCATGCCAGCATGAATGTCCTTCAAGGCTAAACCCATTTTCTGTCGTTACTTTATAACTGCATCATGCCAAATTTTGTCCATTTTAAAGAGAATTTGTTACTAGTTACTTTTGAAGACTACTTTTAACATTCATATACCGTTGTTAAAATGAATCGGGGAAAATAATGCATGCAAGATTTCTTGGCTTTAGCGTCAATCCTTCCTGGTCCGCCTAACATTAGACGACATTCATAGATATAAGTTTATCTTCAACTTCCGTCTAAAATGTTAAAGACTTATTAAAAGAGAAATTAACTTACATAGACGGAAATTCTTGAGAATGCAGCTATCGAATCTTAGAAAAATATAAATCTGCACCCAAAATTTTTTTCAAATATCGCGCTTCTTGAAAGAAATAGTATCATCCTTAAGTAACGTACAATCTGGAATTGTTTTCATATTAAAATAAGACGGAGATTATAAACTTTAATATAATACATATATTAATCTCAAACTTAAAATATAACTGATCATTAAATTATTAAAAATGACTTCAACAATATTTCCTCACTTTTGTCTAATAAGAATTGAATTGCGTCTTTTAGCTTCCTACACAGTTTGCTTTGATTTTTAGTTAGACAGATGTATATTTAAATACGTTATGATATTTATTTTAAATAAACGATGTTTACATTTCTGTTTATAAATTCTTGTGGCATAATAAACATTTTATAATTGCCTTGATAAATTTCACCGGAGGATGAGATGTGTCGGTTAAGATAAGATTTTTAAAATCTTCTTTGTATACATATATATATATTCTCATGTGCAGGTTTCACTAAAAATGACGGACTAGATATTATAGTTAATTTTTTATGCAATTTTTCATGTCATTTTATGATTTTTTTCTTTTGAGGACATACATTATATAAGTGTTCAAATGTTTTGTTTATCCAAGCGCTCTCGGCCATACTTTTAGGAGGAATGTTATTTTACGTGTAACAAAATGTAAGTGGTGTTATTTATGTTGTAGTGTGTATGTTTTATATACTGAAAACGGTTAATATACTCTTAGCATTTTCGAGGTTAATATATTGATTGTTTTTTTTCTTTTTTATCAATAAAGCCTCCGTTATTTCTAGACATTTTTTCATGTAGATTATGTTATGAGGTTTGTGTTGTCAACAAGTATATTCTGGATGGGGTTTGGTGGGCCTCCGCGTGTGTTTAAATGAGACAGAATTGAGTTCCGTTCAGACAGATACAGCATGAGTCTTCGAGTCATTTCGTAGTTGTATGTCCGATATATACTTATTTAAGTGATTAGGATCAAGAACACATTTCTTCAAGGACCATGTGAATTCATAAATAATATTGGTTCATTGTAGCTGGGATATTACAAGTGAATTGATATTTTTATGGTGAGAATAGCCGTTTTAAATTTTGTATAATAGATAATTTAATTTTTTGTTTGTTGACTGGATTTACGCATTTTCGGATGATTTTTCGAAGTGAAGATTCTTTGTATTTACAATTCCTATGCATTTAGTTATTTGTAGAAAAAAATAATGGGAAATGTTAGGAGGAAGCTAATAAACGGATGAGAATACAGAGAATGGGGGGGTCTCCTCTTGGGTTAAGGCTGGCATCGATGCTTTCATCCCGGCCAGGAAGTTTCGACTTAAATCCCATTCGTCCCCTTGGTTCTCGCCCGCTTCCTCTGTCGCCATTGTCAACCGGAATCATTTCTTCCGGCCTTATAGAAGTCACGCATCGGACCACAACAGGCGCCTTTTTGCCTCAGCTCGTAATAAGTGCTAAAAGTTACTTAATGAAGCTAAGATGTTGTTTGCTGCCAGAATGAAGCAGCGCATAGAATCCCGTATTCGGCACCAAAGACTACTGGCGACTCTGTAAAAGGGTGCTTAACAACAATACCCACTTTAATCAATGAATTTCAGATTCTCAACTCTTCAGCGGACAAGGCTGAATGCTTTGCTTGCAGATTCTAGATTTGATTCGTGTGCAGTATCTACACCCGACTTCCCACCTAGAACTGAGGCCCAACTGAATGACGTCCACATTCCTATATTGTTGGTCTCTAACATAATTTCAAAGCTTGTCCCTCATAAAGCGACCGGAGGGGACGGAATCCCAATCATAGTTTTAAAGAAATGTGCCCCTGAACTCTCCTCTGACCTCTCTAAGCTCTACAACTACTATCTATCTGATTCCTGCTTTCCTGCCTATTGAAAGTCTTCCTCTGTAGTTCCTATATTTAAGAATACTGGAGAACCCTCGCATCCCACTAATTACCGCCCTATCAGCCTCCTACCGATCTTTGGCAAAGTGTTCGAAGCCATTATCGGCGCCGAGATGGTTCAGCATTTCACAGCCCACAGACTCTTCTCGGACAAGCAGTACGGTTTCCGCTATCGGTATTTTTACTGATGTTATTGGTCAAGATTGAAAGAAAAAATTCTAATGTGTAGTCAACCAAATAATTTCGAAATACGTTGAAAAGAATAGAGCCAAATTCTTAAATCCACAACCCCGGACCAAAGCATCAGCTCATCTCTCCACGTTGAGAACTTATTCACTAACGTCCCTATAGTTTAAACCACCGACATGATCATTAAATCAGGGTATAAACATACTTGAAGCCCAACACCCACTATTAATTCTAATAATCTAAAAAACACTGTTACTTGCATCCGCCACCCAGACTCCATTTTGAGACCATGAAGGCAACAGTTACACACAAACTAACGGAGTAAGTATGGAAACCTTCTTGGGACATGCCTTTCTAACTGTCACGTGAGCCTACGAGATTTTATCATCATGTTGCTTTTTTTCAAAGAACTTCATAAATTGAAACAAACACTTAACAACAATGGATTATTCCAAATTATTTTTTCTTACAAACAACCAATAACAACAGTAAATACACTGATAAGTATAGGTACCTCCACTAAACCGTTGAAAAAACAGCCTAGTATGAAAAAAACGTTCCAAACTTAATAAAAACGAAGTTTTTCTATTAAAATGTTTATGTTATTTTTAAGAGGAGAGATCATGTATTTTTTTAAGTTTTTAATTCTTTTTACCACGTTCGAAATTTTGGTAAAAATTTGGTTTTTACTTTCGTTGTCAGGGAGCCAAATCATTACAGGAGTTTACATTCGAAAATGTAATCTATATATAAACATGGATATATCTGTCTGTCTGTTGTCTGTCTGTCTATATGTCTGTGTGTGTTAGAGTGTCTTCATTTTAACGAACCCTACTCCCCCGAAAACCTTGGTCTGAAGACAATCAAAATTGGGTCACTTGTCGATCATTACATGAACCTTGGATGTATGGGAAAAAATTCCGAATCGATTTACAGCATACGACAAAAATCATCGAAACGATTCGAATTTACGAACTCTTCTCCTCTGAGGTACCTTATACGAATTCAACCAAATTTAGGTAACTTGTAGATCAAGGTCTGAACATTTGATGTACTAAAAAATCTTTTGAAACGTTGAACAGGGTTTATCAAAAATCAACGACAAACATAATTTCGGGTGGTCTTTCGTGCACTTTCATGCATTTCTCCGAGACGCCTCACACAAACTCAACCAAAATCGAGTCACTGGTAGATTAAGATCTGATTTCAATTAACACTCAGCGTGCTGCAAAAATTAATGGAAAATGTTGCTTTTTTGTGATCTTTGTATTCCAACAAAATTCGGGTCTTTTTTAGTAACTGCTACCTTATCAAATGCCATAACAATTTTACGTTTTCTACAAGATGCCACACCCTCCGAAGGTGCAGGGTGAATGTAACCATTTCTTTTGCATTACAACGTCATCGCATCATATTACAGGATCCCGTAACGCCCACCCCTGTTCTTCTATTTGTACATACATCAGACCATTTTACTGGCAAAATTGACTAAGCGTGAATCCACTTTTACAAATAGAACAAAAACTATATACTGGAGATTTTGAATTATCACTTACCATTTCAATATAACCATGAAATAACCGGAGCAACACCGGGATATACAGCTAGTATTACATAACAGTTTTTTCAAGTGGCAAACACATTATTTTGGAAATTATTGCAAAAATCAAATCATTGGCGGATTCTAATGAAACTTTTAGAACTTATTTACAAACGAATAGTATTATTTTTTAAATCTTTATTTTTAAAAAAATAGTAATAATTTTTTATCTGTTACGCAACCTTAGCGTAACTTTCAGGAAATTTCAATAAATTAAATTCTCTAGGTAAAATTAGTTTTATTAGTTAAACGCGGGATTCATTTAGAAATGTAAATCATGTATAATTTTTTCAACCAGTTACCACCCCTTACCAAAAATCTGCTCCAAATAGTAAAATAAATAATGTAATAAAACTATGACATTATTAATTAGATAAGCTTTAACTACTTTAATAAATAATATAAATTAAAGACATTACAGTCTGAAAAAAAATTTCCGATTTCTAATAAAATTTTAAAAGAATTTCTTTCATTTTTTTAAAGTATAATATTTTATAAAGTTTAAACTATTTTAAAAATATTACCAAGTGTTGTAAACGTAGGTTGGTAGGTCATAAAGTGAAGACTAAATTTATTAATCGAAAATTTAAAAGTTTAATACAAATCATTTAGCCCTCGTATTTTTAAAATAATTTTCAATTTTTTTGTGTATTTGAAGATTTTTTTGTTTTATTTATTTATTTTTTTTTTGTATGGTAATTTCTGTGTGCATTAAAAGGTCATCTGTTTTACAGTTTCTTTCACTTACTGGAAAAAATTGTACAGTTATGTCACTTGTGATCGCCATACAATTATCTTATCACGTCAACACACTTCAAATGGGGTAGAAAGGTCAGAAAGTTCAACCCTGTGATTAAGAATTTTTTTTAATTATAAATAAGAGTAATTTGACATTAAATTTGCTAATTTTCTAAAAATAATATGTCACAGATGTATATTTTATTTTTGTAAGATTTTTAAAACCGGGATATTTTTTTTTTTACTAAATGTGTCAATCGCTCAAAACTGGCTGAAAAATTGAAAAGTTAAAAAAGTTTCAAGCTTTAGATTCTGTTTGAAATACACCAGAGTATTTTACTTACTGGAAATATTAAATCTAATTATTTAGCTTTCAATTAAAACTAAAATAAACTTTTCAAGAAATTTATATTTTTTTTAATTCAATTTAAAATTTAGTTATCGAAAATGATTGGAGGTATCTAGACAATAAAAATAACGTTAAAATTTTCTACAAAACCAAATGTATTGACATTATAAACAGGGCCAATCTTCACTTCGAAATATCATCCAAAAATACGCCACTCCCGTCGTCTTAAGCAAAAAAAAAGGAAAGAAATTAAATTAAATTAATCATTAGTTATGCAAAATTTAAAACGACTAACCTCATCATCAATATTATTTACGAATTCACATGCCTTTTGAAGTACTGTGTTTTATGATCCTAATTTCGTACATATATATCGGCCATGCAAATACGACACTAACTCAGAGACTCACGCTGCATACATTGCAGAGGGTCCTAATCTCCCACGTCTTGATGTGACACAATTCATAGAAGAAAGACCTTGTGTAATATTCATTGTTATAATTAAAACGTTTCTTATAACTTCGAGAATTTCACTCATTTGCTTTCCTTAAGATACTTTAATAGCCTACAGTGAAAATAACTGTCTAACCTTATGGCTTAAGAATGATAACGTAATTCGATGATTTTCTCAACCGTCTAACATTCGAACATTTATGACATTAATTGAAAATCTCTGTTTATAAAACAGCCTTACAAAAGTCTACAGAAAAAATCTATTAGCAATGATCGTCAAAAAAAGATCTTTAATTGAGTATGATTTAAATCGGGCGCCATTCAATTACACAAGATCGCTAGGATAAAAATAACTGCATTTCTCTATCTCCCTCTTGCTCTCAGTACGCTCCGTGAGAGTTAAATTTGACAAGCCCCCCCTCAACTACCACATTGTCCAATGAATTTCAGTTGCATTTTTCTGATGTTGAGCAGTGGTAGTACCTGTAAGGGTCCCATGTATGGGCAGATAGTGAACTCTTTAACAAAAAAGAAACACTGCAAGTATAAAAATACAATTTTTATTGTAAAAATACTAGCAGTTCGTTTTTATATTAAAAAAATGTTATGTGATATCAGTTCTTCAATACAAAGATGAGGAAAAAACTTGAAGCAGCGGAAATGTGGTTCTACAAAAAGATGCTGCGGATAGCACGAACCGAGCATGTGAGCAATGATGAGGTGTTGGAAAGAATGGCAACAAAAAGAAAATTAATAGTGGGCATCAGGAAGAGACAACTAAAGTTCCTGGGAGATGCAATGAGGAAGTAGGGCTTGGAGAACCTGATACTGACAGGTCAGATGGAAGGAAAAAGAGGCAGAGGAAGGCAGCGGATAACATTTGAAGGGCCTGATCAGGTGGATGACGGAACGGGGGTTGCGAGGTGTAATAGGAGTAAACATACTAGGGATAGGGAGACGTGAAAAGACATGATCGCCTACGTCCTGAAATGACAGGGCACATAGAAGAAGAAGAAGAAGAAGAAGAAGAAGAAGAAGAAGAAGAAGAATACATATTTATAGTAAAATTACCAAAAATACATTTTATCTGTTATTAAAGGCATTTTGCGTTCAAAATGTATTTAGCTGAAGCTATAAAAATATTCAAAATATTTAAATGCTGGCAATAAGTAAGACATAGATGTGTTGATGTGTGACTAAACAAAATCAACCAACTAACCAAACTGATTTTCAGAAACTGATATATATATATATATAATCTAAACATCTGAGAAATGTTGTTTAATTCTACTCTGATAAGAAAGGTGAAAGAGAGTGTGGTTGTAATAAAACCAATATATGTAGTGGGTTTATTATTAGTACCAGAGATACAATCTCTGAACGGGCATGTAAAATGATACACTACATTAATTTTTTTGTAGAGGATTTAGTTGAGTGCTTGTAGGGTTATTAGAGACTATGAGGTCATTTATTTAGAATTTTTTATAATATATGATGAGTTTAATTTGATTATTACTTTCCACTGGTTTAACATTTCTACGTATTATGGTTCTGAGAGTTTTTTCATCTTGTTTATATTTATTATGTATTTGGTTGCAATAGTATAAGTTAATAGTGTTATGTTTATTTTAATGTACACCATTATTATTAATATTGTCAATATCGTGAGAGCTATTGTTAAGTTTGTTGAGATAAATTTCAATTTGTTGATCAATAACGGAGTTAGAAAATCCATTATTGACAAGTGTTTGCTTAATGTGTAATTCTTTATAAAATATGGATTTGGAAGAAGATATCATTTGTGTGCGTTGAATTAAGTTTTTTATAACGGCTAACTTATACCGTTGGGGGCATTCATTATTATAATTAAGAAGGCACGAGTTTATGCTAGTTGGTTTCCTATATAGAGAAGTAGTAAATCTATGTGTGCTACAATTAATGAATACATCAATGAATGGGATTTTGTTCTTAATATTAGGTTCGAATGTAAATTTGAGGACGGAGTGACTTTAAAATTTGTTTTTAAGTTGTTTAATTTGATCGATATTCTTAACTAAAATGAAGATATAATCTAAGTTTCTTACATATACAGAGGGTTTATTGCTGTCATTAATTATTTTATTTTCTAAATTTGCCATATAATAATTAGAAAAAAGGGGACCTAAAAGAGATCCCATCGCAATGCCATCTATTTGAGTTTAAATATTACCTAAGGGGTCGTGAAAGTGTACTTGTGTGGTGCATGCTAATAATAGTTTTTTTTAATACAGTGGGTTTAATATTGGTTGATGGAAGAGTAGCATAATTGTATACAACACAGATAATGATGTCAATCGTTTAATGGACGGGAACATTAGTGAATAAGTTTTAGACATCCAAAGATGCAATTATTTGATTGTTAGGTTTTACGGAATGGTGAATCTGTAAATATTCATTCGTGGAGTTAATACTATATTTATTAAGAAGGTAGGAAGTAATTAGTTTGTTAAAACCTGGCACACATAAATTTACTACTACTCTATAAAGGAAAGCAACTAGGATAAACTCGTGTCTCTAACAATATTGATAATATTAATAATAATGGTGTACATAAAAATAAACATAACACTATTAACTTTTATTGTCTCTTATATTTAACAGTAAATATTTAGAAAACTATCTGCTGCCTTGATACACTATATATATATATGTATATATATATAGATATATATATGTGTGTGTGTGTGTGTGTGTGTGTGTGTGTGTGTGTGTGTGTGTGTAAACGTATGCTCAGTTACAATCTCTGAGAAAATAATGAGAGAGTGTGTGTGTAATAAAGAGAGATTACTTTTTTAAAACCTCAAAAACATGTAAATCAATGTATACTTGAAAGAATGATACGAAAAATTACAGTTAAGTAACGTAATCTTCCTGTTTATAAAATATAATAATATACATAGCAATATACATATATTATTATTATTATTATTATTATTAATAATAATAATAATAATAATAATAATCATAATAATAATTTATAATATAATAATAATAGTAATAATGCTTTTCTGGAGGATGAAATTGATTTTGTGGCGTAGACCTTATGTGGTGTGGGGTTACCCCAATACTGTTCATCTGGTCATCTGTGACAAGATTGCTGAGTTTAGAAATGTCAGACGGATTATAATTTTGAAAATTCCTGTTTATCTCAGATTTCTCTGGATTGAAACTGGCTGTGAAATCTTGACTATACAAATTTTCATCTCGTGTTCGTACTTATTTGTCGGCTAAAGTTCGTGTAGTGTTCATGTTCTAGTTGCAAGGATGTTTTTTTTCCCTCTTATCAAGTAAATTCTGTGATTTATAAGTATAATTGTGGTTGCGGAGCCAACTACATAGGTAGAACTACTCAGCGTCTAGGTGTGAGTATTAAACAACACGTTCCAAGCAAGATCATGAATCATACCTTGGCTTCGAATGAACCTGTCCGAAAAACCTATGGTTCCTCTATATGTGAACACCTTTGAAATAACAGAAAGTGAGCTGTTCAGTTAAGGGTGGACTGGTTCACGCTTGTGTCTCGATCACACTCTGCATTACACTTAAGAGTACTGAAGACTTTGTATATCAGACCCGCAAACTTTTTCACTGTAAACAGCATGAATGTTTGCTCGGACTTGCTATCATTGACCCCCAGTACTTTCTTCCCTTTCATACTATTTATTTTTTTCCCATTCAGTCATTCCATGATTTATTTTATTCTAACTCTTTATCTCCCGATGAGGTCTGAAGACAGGGAGCGAAACTGGTTGCTGCGAATTTAAAATGCCCAATAGCAATCTATCTATCTATCTATCTATCTATCTATCTATCTATCTATCTATCTATATATATATATATATATATATATATATATATATATATATGGAGAAATTTGTTATGTTATAAAGCAATTAGCCACCTGAAAATCCTGCACCATTTAAAAATCAGAGTTCATCAAGCAAAAAAGTATCACTCACTCATATAGATATCAAATTACACTAAAATCCATATAAACAGAAAAAATGGGAATCTACTGCGGAGAAGCAAAACACCGCAATAATTCCTTAACGAAGTCAGCATGATTGAAATATCACTGCTCAGCTAAGTGACAAACTTCTCCACATTTATTCTGTGAACGTTCTATCTTTATGTTGACATTCGAACACTTTATGACAAAAACAAATGCAAGTAAACCACTGAAAAGATTTTGGCAGTAAGCATCACTACCATTTTACACAATAGACGTGTGTGTGTGCGTGTGTGTTTGTGTGTGACTAAAAAGATGAGACAAACTCGGAAGATGTTTAATCCAAGACCGGAGAAAGCCCTAGATTATATTATTTTTGGTCTCATCTTCTGTTTCAATGTGCGGTGTACCTTCAGGCCGTAGGCAATCATGGCCTTCCACGTCTCCCTATCAATTGTAGCTTTTAACACTGTTTCTCTTGCTACCATTCCCAAACCCTGTTCTGCCATCCACTACCACAAGTTCATCAAATTTGTCATGCGTTGCTTTCACCTGTCTCTCTTTCACTCTCTCAGTTCAAATAAAGGAAGAAAGACAAAAGTAGGTCCGAGTGTTTTTTCAGAACTCTAAGGATGTACGTTGTGTTGCAGTCGGCTCGGAACAACAAATCGGGGAGCCGAGTTCGAATTCTAGTTGAATTCCTTGCATTCACTTACGCGCAAATACCCTTGAGAAAGGTATTAATCAGTCACTTCCTTTCAGTTTTCTGGGTTAAATAATAGGACAGAATGGGTTCTATAGATTTGGCTGCAACCAGTCTACCACAGAAAGCAATGCCAATCTATTCCGGGATAAACACTTACCCAGTCAGTTATGTCTCTTTCGAGACATGATCGTCCAAAGCGTGTATCACGTATGGCACTTAACTCACTGACTGAATATAATAGTTGAAAACATGATTAAGGCTTCTACTGTGCATAAAGTGGGGGACGGCTTGATATTGTTATGAAGTAACGAACTGATCCCCCATTAATTACTACTTAATATAATGCACCCCTTCCCCTTCTAGCTATGAGTCAAATACCAGGACATATTGGATTCTATAGCCTTGGTTTGCAACCAGTCTACCACAGAAAGCAATGGCAACCTATTGTGGGATAATCTTTTGCCCAGCCAGTCATGTCTCTTTCGAAACAGGATCGCCCAAAGCGTGTATCATGTATAGCACTTGAGTGACTGAAGGATAAATTGGTTGTCGTAAATTTAATTAATAACCCTGGCCTATCATGGGTGTTGGCTTGACATTTGAAGAGAGTCTGTACGTCTTCGTGCTTGTTTGTTTTATCTATAAATGTTTGGTTTGGAGACATATGTAGACACACTTACAGGAAAGCACGCACATACACCTGTATACATGGGTTCTTATGTTAGATGTACCTATACATATATCTATCTTTGTATGTTGATTCATTTTTATTTTAATAGACACGTGTACACGTTTGCTTTCTGACTATGAGATCCGGGTTGAAATCTCGCAATGATTTGTCAGGAAGGGTAACTCCTATCTATCACGGCGTGTGGTACCTTTTTTATAATCATTTTACCCCAAGCAAGTCAGAAACGCTACTGGTGCACAGAGAGTTACAGTAAGAGGATAAAAAAGTGCAAGTGATGTTTATGAAAAGATAAGAGATGGATGGAAATCAAGCAGATAAAAGATGCAACTAATGTTGCATTTAAACTTTTGGAGATTGTAGCTATAAGAAAAGCAAACAAATGTACACTCCTGGCCATAATTATTAGGCCAACACAGCGTTTTTAAAAAAATTATGTATTTCATATTATTTTTTAATATTTATTCCCAAGTGAATAATTGTAAATGAAAATAGAATGGTTCTTTTGTTAATATTGCACAATAACATGTGCATCAAATGAATTTATAAATATTTAATAATTACCTATATTGCAGTTTCATCAATGAAAGAATGAAGAAAATTTAGGGCGATTCTGACGAGTTCATCTTTG
>JBBBDQ010002224.1:1095000-1282500 GCA_037127315.1 Ascarosepion bandense
TGATTCAATGCTAAAGAGATTGGGAAAAAAACGGCAGATTTATTCTATCGCTATAGAAAGAATATGACAACTTTCGTCATACTTAATCATTACGAAAGTCTTCTTCTTCTTTTTCTTCTTCTATGTGCCTTGTCCTTTCAGGACGTAGGCGATCATAGCCTTCCACGATGGCTCTTGGCATGCTTTCTCTTGTAACATCTTGCAGTCCCCTTTCTGTCACCCACGGCCCTTCAAATATGCTATCCGCTGCTTTCCTCTGTCTCTTTTTCCCTCAATTTAGCCTGTTAGTATCAGGTTCTCCAAGCCCTCCTTCCTCATTGCATGTCCCAGGAACTTTGACTATCTCTTGCTCAATAGTAATTTCCATTTCGTTTCCATTCTTTTCAACACCTCGTCATTGCTCACATGCTCGGTCCACGATATCCGCATCATCCTGCTGTAGAACCACATTTCAGCTACTTCAAGTTTTTCTTTCAGCTTTATTGATATTGTTCAACATTCACTGCCATATTGAAGAACTGACATCACATAGCAATCTAGTACGTTCTTCTTTGTTACAAGTGAAAGTTCCCTGTGTCTTAATACTTTACTCAGCTTCGGGAACGCGTCCTTCGTCATGCCAATTCGCCTTTAGATATCTGTGTCACACTTTCCGTCTTCTGTTAGAATACTTCCCACGTATTTAGATTTTTGTACTTGCTTGATTTTAATATCCCCCGCCTCTATTTGGCATTTTGGGTCGCTCTTTTTGCTGATGACCATATATTCGGATTTGTTGCAGTTTATTTGTAGTTCTGTCTTACGAAAGTCAGATAAAATTAAAAATGGAGAGTTCTTATATCTGGTGTGATGTTTCTCAATTATTACATTTCAATCTTGTGTGAGTTCCAAATATTTTACGCTATATTGCAGGAAAGAATGATTCTTCACATTGCAAAAATTACCGACAGAATCAATGTCACAAGTCTATCCTTACTTTATAGATATTTACATGACATATGTTTGAATAAGCTCTATTCTTTTCCACCAGTTCAGACCTTTATTGTGAGGAAATGCCATGCTACATGTGGATCCGCAACACCCTTATTTCCTTCGCTTTTTCAAATATTAGAAAGACATGCCACTCACCTTATCCACAGGACTTTTATTTTATGCCATATGCTCCCATGTAGATACTTCACTGAACGCAACAATATTAATCTCTTCAAGTCAACGGTCGAACTTTATCTATCCTCCTGATCCTTATAATATTAATTTCCTCCCAATTCATCTTTCACTCTTATCACATCCTAATCATCATAACTGCTTTTGCAGTCACGCCCTAATTTGAATTCCTCTCGAACATTGTACTGGATGGACTGATATAGTAAATGGGAGTTCAATCCCTGGTCTAGGTAAATACAAACATAGGGTTAGTGGAAACAGGGCGAGCAATAACTGAGCAGTAGTAAAAATAAGAATTAAACGAGATATCCCAAGACATGGACAGTGGAATGCAAACAGTGTGCCTCCGTACATTAAAAAAATTGTTTAGATCAAAATTTCCTAAAAGTAGTCGAAATCAATAAACAACTGAAGATGGCCGAAAATCACAACGGTTAAAACTTTATGGCACTAACAACAAAGATAATGAAAATAGTCCGACTGTAAGTAATGTAATCTAAGTACTGTTTATGTTTGTTATCCAGGGTGCAGCAGAAATACCTCCCACATATAACTCTGAAAATATGACCTATATAATAGTAAGATATTCGCTCGATTAAACACTGCCAATAATACCCTACCATTATAGATATTTCTGGGACGTAATGTGGGAGATATTTCTGCTGCGCTCTGTGTTATTTGACAGATTTATTCTTTTTCTATGTACAGTTACCATTCAGAACGGGAGCGATCATAGCTCTCCACAATTTCATCATTGTGGTCGCTGACTTTTAATATTGAAAGTGACAAGAGACAGAACCAAGTGAAAATTTTGGTATGTTGTTTAGTTATTACTCTCCTGGCTGGTGGTTGAAATCAGTTCAGACTTTAACTAATTTTATATACCTGTTGGGTGTAGGGAGACAAATAGTGGGTAACGATAAACTGCAAAACAGAACTTCTTCGCTACGCGTGAGTTTTGGTTTGGTTTACGGCCTATCAAATTTTCCAGATAATTTAATAGCGAATTCTGTCTTACAATGCATTAATTTGGCTTTTATGGAAGTCTAAATGGTAGACACAGCTTTGATTTGCAAGGGCATAAAACAGACCGAGATTTTGTTTGCACGAGTCTCGATAAGGTTGATATAGGATTGCTTTGCACAAGATTCAAAAAGTTAGAGACAAAAACGGTTTGCACGAGTGTCAAAATGTAGACATAGATTTGATTTGTACGAGGGAAAAAAGAAATTAATTATATCATCCATGAAACGAAGTAAAGTGACTAGGACACAAAGTTTTACTGAGTGTGAAAGAATGAGAAAAAAAACATTGTTAAGGAAAACGAACAGTAAAATAATTACCAAAAAGTTAATTAATAATGGTTGACTGACATTGCAAGTATGTTTTTGAGGATCAAAATTGGCTGGAAAGTATAGAGCCGTAAGAGAGTTCCACAAGCAAGAAGTGCGATTAAACCACTGTTAGTATAGAACTTACAGTTACATCGAATTGATTCAACTGCGGTGGGAAATTGACTAAAACTGAGATACCAGGTCAGGAACAGTAATATTGTTGATTCTTCTTTGAATTACATCAAGAATTTCTAAATATACATCCCTGATATCTCTGGTAGCACCCTTCAAGGAATGGATGAATGGCAGAATTATAAATAGGTAAAATAGATTCTGGAGAGAAACTCTGTCTACACAATACAGGGAACCAACTTTCATAGCAGCAGACCTAGCAATTGAGTAAATATAATCTTTCTACTTAATGTCAGCTGACAATGTGCAACGACTTGTGCTTATGAAGGTTATCAGCCATGATCATTGACTAAGGGTTTGGTTTGAACGAGATTAATATTTGTTGACATGAGTTTGGCTTGCATGAAAGTCAGAAAATTTAGACATAGGATTTGTATGAACGAGATTAAAAATGTTGACATAGAGTTTGGTTTTAACAAAATTCAAAAAGGTTGACATAAGGTTTGTTATGAACGTGATTAAAACTGTTGAGGCTGGTTTGGTTTGCATGAAAGTCAGAAAAAATAGATCTAAGATTTTTTGTACGAATAGGTTTGGTTTGCACGGCAGCCATTTAGAGAAACAGTTGTGTTTAAAAGAGACGAAAAAGTTGACATTGCCAAAGTAAATAGGAATCCAGTTTTGGCGATGCTGTTGATGTATTCTTTCTTCCAACCGACAGGACGAGTATCAACCAGTGAAGGAACTTCTTCAGGATTATAACGGTGGTCTTTTTATAACTTGAAGGGAATACATGTCAGTTAGAGTTTACATTGTAACGTTAAAAACTTAGAGACGTTCCGCTTTAAATTGAGATTTTGATGTTCGTTTTATGAAGTTGCTAAACATGCGAAACATTTAAATTTTTATTGATTTGTTTTAATTCCCTATCCCTGGTGGCTCTGAGCACGCCTTCTCCTTTTACCCCATGCAGTCCTCGGTCCGTCATCCACCTAATTAGGTTCTTCAAATATGTTATCCGTTGCTTTCCCCTGTCTCTTTTTCCCTTTATCTGGCCTGTTAGTATCATGTTCTCTAAGCCTTCCTTCCTCATTGCATGTCCCAGGAACTTTAGTTGTCTCTTCCTGATACTCAGTATTAATTTCCTTTTTGTTTTCATCATTTCTAAGGCCTCATCATTGCTCACATGTTCGGTCCATGATATTTGTAGCATTCTTCTGTAGAAACACATTACAGTTGCTTCAAGTTTTTCCTTCATCTTTGATGGTATTGTCTAGCATTCACTGACACATTGAAGGACGGACAGCACGTAGCAATCCAGTACACTCTTCCTTGTTTCTAGCAAAATTTTCCTGTTTCTTAATACTTTACTCAACTTCTGGGATGCTTCCTTCGCCTTGCTAATTCGCCTTCGAATCTCTGTGTCGCACTTTCCGTCTTCTGTTATAACACTTCCCAGGTATATAAATATTTGTACCTGCTTGATTCTAGTATCCCCGACCTGTATTTGGCATTTTAGGCTTCCCTTTTTACTGATGACCATGCATTCGGTTTTCGTGCCATTTATTTCTAGTCCTTTCTTACCCAGGTTAAAAAAAAGAAAAAAATGTAGGTTGTTGAACCGGACAAAAGACGGACCTGAAAATAAATTTGCCATGGAAAGAATTACTGCACATTTTTATATATTTTCGGCTCAATTAGTTACTTTTCCTTTTCATTATAATTGCATTATTTATGCAAGAAATATGGTCCAACCTATATCGATGAACAGCCAACACATCGCATATAGTTATATAAAAGGGACTTCTCATACACATTTAATGTTCTATATACAATTACTTGATATCTCGTCTCTGTACTTTTTGAGAAGGTTTCTGCAGACAATGTTTTTGTAAATTCTTGCTTCAGGTCTAATGTTGTTATCACTTTGTTTTGCGCTGATTAAATCTCTTATTGTTTGTGTAGTATTTGTGCCAAATTTTATATTAATATTTCTTTCAAATTGCAGTTGAATTTGTGTTGGTAGGCAATCTTATGTACATAGATTTATATTATATGGGTAGTTTTATGAAGGTTATTTGCAATTGTTATGTTGTTTTTTTTATACATTTTATAAGTTTTCCTCTTCGCATTGCATATGGAATAGGATATTGGAGAAGCTTAACAGTATTTGTTTATGTATTTTACTGCATCAAGTAAATATTTAAGACTATAAATTCTAAATTCACTTGAGCAGATATAATCTTTCTCCCTGTTTCTCCTTCTCTGTCTTTCCCCCTCCCTCCTGTCTGTCTCTCTCTCTCTCACTCTCTCTCTCTCTCTTTTCACATATATATAATTAATACAAGTCAAATGTTTGCCACTTAGGTGATTGACTTTAGCTTCAGCATCCTCCACTCATCACTGACTATCAGCAATTGACTTTTCGATTTTTATTTTTTTCAAGAATTTATTAGTGCGAGTTTTTATTTTTATAGTGTATGTTTCCATATATGTGTTCGGGCGTGTATGTCCATGTGCCCGTCTGCGTGTACGTGCGTACGTATAGAATGTCATGATTATTTATACTTTTAGACTCACTCCTTAACCTTTACTCGCTTTTTTCTTTTTTTCTTTTCTTTTCTTTCAATTGTTGCCATTTGGCTTCCGGTTTTCTAGACATATGATCTCGTTTATAATTGTTGAGTCCTCCAGTCTTTTCATATATATATATATATATATATATATATATATATATCCTGAATATATATATATCCTGAATATATCCGCATCCTGAAAATTTCAATGGAATGACCGAAGTAGTCGATTAATGTGTAAATAATTAAAAATGCTATTTTTATGTGTATTCAAAAACAGTTAAAAATATTTAAATATTACTTTAAATGTAATTTTTCTTGTCAACTCAAATAGGTTTATCCACTAAAATGGCATTTAGAATAATATATCGAAGTATACATACCTATATATATATATATATATATATATATATAGTTATGAATTGGTTGTACATTGCGACACGGAAATTTTGGTGTTTCGAGACAGATTCTCTTCATCATGCAATGTTTAATGTTGGTTGTACAAATGTAAATAATTTGTACAACCAACCTCAAACATTGTCTGATGAAGAGAACCTATCTCAAAACAGAAATTTCCGTTTTGCAATGTACAATTAATACATAATTATATGAATATATAAGCTCTATAATATTTATTATATTGAGCACTGTTCATAATAAAACAAATGCCGGGGCACTCAAAACGGTAATACCTTGAGTTCTCTTCACATAGATAGATAGATAGATAGATAGATAGATAGATAGATAGATAGATAGATAGATAGATAGATAGATGTGAGTTTGTATCCCTGGGTTTTACGCTCTTGCGATTGTCAGACAAACTGATTAATTTTTTTTAAAAATTGCTATATGTAGGACTGGACTGCGTATATTCGTGTGTTTTTGTGGACATGGGGGGAAAATCTGTCGTCATGACAGACGCAGACATATGTACACATTTGTACACCCATTGACGTGCGCAAAGACACACACACACGTGCGCCCACTGGGGGCTTACATAAACATATATGCGAGTATGTGGGGCTCGGCATCCGTTGCGCACATACATACGCATTCGGTTGGTGTGTTTGAATAGTGTAGCAATGTCAACGCGTGGACAGTTGTCGATTTCTCGTACGTACTTATGTACGTATGATGGGGTCTGTGTGAAACTATGATAGGTAAAAATTACTATTATTTTATTTAAGTCAATATTGTTATTTTTTATTATTAGCTTGTTTTTTTTTTGTGGTTGCGCATATTTAAATGGTAGAAATTCTAATTTGTAATGCTTGTTAGTATTTATGTGTGGTGGTTTTACTTTTACTACGGCAGAGATGTGTAATTTACGTTAATGATGATTGCGAACTAATAGTGTGATAGTAATATTTGATAATAACAGTTGTGTTAGCAAATAGTTATTGTCAAGCGGTAGTAGTGATTATTAATGATGGTGTAATGATAATAACAATAAATGCAATTATTATAGTGGTACTTTGAACTAGAGAATAGTTGATAGGATTATGGTATCAGCGAGTCCTTTTTTTTATCCGTTTGGTATAAAGTTTTATAATAGATTTCTTTTCATGTGTGCATTTAGAAATTAGTTCTGATCTTCTGGCCAAGTGGATAATTCTAAATATAAACAGAATGTTATTATTACTTTGCAAAATTTTACAGGGCAAAGAAGCAAAGATGAACTCGTCCGAATCATCCTAAATTTTCTTCATTCTTTCATTGATGAAACTGCAGCATAGATAATTATTAAATATTTATAAATTCATTTGATGCACATGTAATTGTGTAGTATTAACAAAAAACATTCGATTTTCATTTAAATGTTTTTCACTGGGCAATAATTACTAAAACATAGTATGAAATACATCATTTTTTAAACACTGGGGTTGCTTAATAATTTTGGCCGGTAGTATATATATATAGTAATATTACTTGTAGTAGTAATACCAATACTAAAAGAACTATTTCTGTCAAGACTAGCAATAATTAAACTACAAATGAAATCGTCTTGAAACCCACCGGGAACGAACCCGGGGAGAAAAGAAGGGGAAGAAAAAAGAAACAAACGAAGTACCTGAACAAAAAGTCAAGCATTCGTCAGAAAAAAAAACCAACAATAACAATAAAGAGCTCAATACGAAAGCAGGGCACACAATGCACTCAAAGCGAAAGTAGATCAAACAAAATCGAAAATCTAAGAGCGAGCCAACAACCTACATATATATATATAGCGAGAGAAAGAGAGAGAGAGAGAGCAAGAAAGTAATTTAGTAAGGGACAAAAAGTGTGAGAAATAGGCTATTGATGTTTATTTAATCTTGCATCGTTTCTTATTGCTATCAGAAATAAAATCGTTCAATGTAAAGGTAAGAGCGCCGAAGTTTTATGCAAAAGCCGTCTACCTATATGGCAGCGAACGCTGGACGACTTCTTTCCAGACTGAGAGAAGACGAAAGCCAACAGAAAAGTAGTTTTAAACAAGGATGCTGAGAATAGTATCGACGGAACGTGAGCAACGAAAACGTTTTAAGTAAAATGGAAACTAAAAGGTCGCTTATAATTAGAATATTTAAACAGTTGAAATAATGAGAGAAGAGAGTTTGAAGAATGTGTCACTCACTGGGCAAGATAAAGCAAGTGAGACGTGATGAAACATCGAGTAACCTTCGAAATGAGTTTGGATAAATGGATGAACAGAGACGTATAGTAAAGAGATAAGTTTTTAGAGCTACAAAAATAGAAAATAAAGATAACCGTGATCACCCACGTCCTGAAGAGATATGGAAAATGTGCCTGTGTAAATGGTTGCCAAAACAGATTTTTTTAAAATCATATCGACCCAAGCAAGGCATTTTACTGTCATTGTTTTGCAGGGGGTTACATAGAAGGAAAGTTTTGAGAAAGGGTGACAGGTTATAGGAGGTGTCAGGAAGTGGGTAAAAGAAAAATGAGAATATTGATGAGAGTGGAGTGGACGGAGAAAGGAGCATGAGAGAGAGGATCCAGGTTAGTGAGATAGAAGATGACTACTGACTTTACATTCTTGCAGACTGTAGCTGTCGGGGAAGCAAGTAAACGGAAGGAAATTTCAAAGTCGGGAAGTGCGAGAAAAGAAGCTGGTAGAGTAGAATTTGCGTGTACATTTTATTGGTTTCACAGTAAAAGCAGAGATAGCTAAAAAACAAAATTTATTAAGAGCTACAAAGGATAGAAAATAGTGGAGAACCATCATCACCCATGTTTTGAAGAGACATGACAAAAGAAGAAGATGAAACTTGTATAAATGATTGGTAGATCAGGGATTTGGGGAGATAGCGAAAAGACAAAATTATTATGAGCTACAAAGAAAAGGAAATAGTTGGGAGCCATCATCACCCATGTCCTGAAGAGACACGGAACATAATACAGGAATATAGATATCTCATCAGTTGAATATCATAATTTTTTTCATAAATATTCTTCGAAAAATTTAAGGTGTGTGTTGTACGACAGGGTGTGTTATATGCAAAGTTATGTTATACGCGAGGATGTGTTACCGGTACTAAATAGGGTACATTGTATTTCTTTGTTGAGGTGCAGAGTGAACACAATGACAGTTTCTACAGCAATGAGTTTGATGCTCACTGAGAACGCACGACAAGAATTAATGTGTATTATTAACTACGTTAGTGAATATTCTTGGTGCCGGGCAATACGTTAAGGAGCTTGAAAACAAGTCGCTAAATAAATAGATATTTTCAGCACATCTGGATATATTGAGAAGCCATATTATATATGACTGGAAAGATTTCAAGAGAAGTTTCGAAATTCAATGTCAGGAATATCTCTCAGGTTACGCAGTTGGTTATTAGTTGTTCGATTCAAGAGAATTTCTCTCATAGCCTTATTTTCTTTAAGAGCTTTTATTTCCTTTCGACATGAAGCTGTCGATAATCATCTGTTTGACGTGATGCACTTCTGATTTGTTCCTTAATGTCCTTCATGCTTTCCTTCCTTCCGGATCATATTCTCTTCTTTCTTGCTTCTTTCTTGTAATTTTTTCTCTTTCATAATAATATTCTTTCTTTATCATCTGAAATTTCTCTCTCCATCCTTTCTTGCTTTATTTCTTTCGTTTTGAATTTAACATTTGCTTTCTTTTTATTTTGAGAGTTCTTTCTGCCTATATTCTTTCTTTCTTTTGCTCGTTCTTTCTTTCTCTCTTTCTTTCTCTCTTTCTTTCTCTCTTTCTTTCTTTCTTTCTTTCTTTCTTTTGTATGAGATTTCGTTTTTCCTCTCGTTTTTAATCTGTTTTTCTTTCTTTTAACCCGTAATTCATACTTTTTTCTTACATTCTTTCTTTCTTTTCTTCTCTTTTCTTTATTTCTTATTTCCGTTCTTGCTTTCTTTTTTCTTTCTTTCTTATTCCGTTCTTTATTTCTTAATTTCTTTCTTTCTTTTTTGCTGTCTCTCATGAGACTTTTTTATTCCTCTCATTTTTAATATAACATTTTTTATTCTTTTTATTATGTGATTCTTTCTTTCTTTCTTTCTTTCTTTCTTTCTTTCTTTCTTTCTTTCTTTCTTGTTCTTTGCTTGATTTTTGTCTTTGTTTTTCTCTAGTAGGAATTTTTTCCCCGTTTTTTATAATCTAAATTCTTTTGTCTTTTCTTTTGAATTTTGTATTCTTTCTTTCTTTCTTTCTTTCTTTTTTCAATATTTCCTTTTGTTTCTATTTCATATAAAGTATACATCAAGCTGCAAAGACTCTGGTCAATAGCTAAACTTATGACCTTTTTGCATGTTTTCTTTTAACTTCTTCCGGTGACCAGAAAACTTTAAAAAACGTTTACATTTGTAGTTCAGGCAATGGCCACTAGAGGATCATCAATGCTAATGTCCTAAGACGTTTATGAATTTATAAGTTCTCATCGTTCGCTATTGTACCTGTGTTTCATCTTGCAATTTAAAGAGGAATGTAGAAATGAATGTTCAGTATGTGTCCTTGAAATATGTTTTTTGTTATCTTCTCAAGTATTTAAGAACCATATTTTCTGATAGAGGCGGTTTTTAAATAAGTTAGAATATAAAAAATCATTGTTTAAACCTTTAATCCTTTTGACAATCTAAAGCCTCTTTTTGGCGTATAGCGGGTAGTAAATAAAAATGTTTTTAGTTAGCATTTATGAATACCGCTTAGACATGCTGTTAGTACACGTTTAATCATGTCTGTTTTCTCGTAAATTACATTGTTTTCCCAGCCGGGATGTAAAGCTGAATGTTTTAGTTGGTTATAAATCAGGCTTAAAGACGGAGAGAGGGTGAAAAAGAAATTCAATTTATATCGTATTTTCCATCCGAGTATTTTTCGAATGGAAATCGCTGCATATTTAACAGAAAAGTAACATATATTTAAAAGTAAAGCATGATAAAGTATTATTAACTATTCTTGGCATTTCTTTTTGCCGAATTTTCTGGGATGAGGACTTATATATCGTTATTTATAATATCCGCCGTCGGACGAAAATCTTCATCTTTATTATAATGTTCCCAACGTTTTCGCTGTTGTGCACTCTGACCTTCAAAAAGTGTCTGTTAATCCGTATCACTTTCAGACAATTTCCTTTTGCATATTTTATTCACATTGATGGATTTTCTTATTTTGTCTGTTTAACTGCATGTCATCTCCATAGGGGACATTTAATACTGAAATTAAATGTTCTTTGGGGCTTAGAAGTAATAAAAATATGATATATATTATTCTGCTTTCACAATTAAATACAGAGTAAATAATACTCTGGTCATGGGTATGACGGTAAACTGCATCCGGCAACAAGGCCTCTGATTGGGAGGTTGTGAGGAACATGGGACCACCTCTTAATTGCTGTTGTTCCTAGGTCCATCTTGACCCGGAGTGGTAGCACCTGTTAGGGTCCCAGCTATGGGCAAATAGTTAACAACCAAAATAGGGTCAAAACAATATGACAGTATAAAAATAGACTTTTATAGAATTGTATACATTTTTCAAAGAAAAATATTACATTTCAGAAAGAAAACATTATTACCATAACACAATGTTGAATAAAAATCTTATTCCCAGCAATACATTTTTGAATACAAAACTAGAAGACATCTTCAGTTTTCTAAAATAAAAACAAAATTTAAAAAATAAATGCTTCATCAAAATTTGACTAAATCAACCTTCTCACTATAACTAAAAAAACAGATTAAACCCCGATCTTTATGGCATTAAATAACCCACAGAGGTTGATATGCCATTAAACAAAACTCAAATGCAAACTCAAATTCAAATAATACTCAGCATTCGTCCATATTTTTATATTTTGAAATATAATTTAATTTCAGAAATTGTTGGATATTATATGGATTAATAACATGAAAGAGTTGTTTCATATTGGTTGTTTGGTGGTATTTTAAGAGGTTTTTGCGAAGCCGCTACAATTTATTAGTATGTGCGTATTGTTGGTAATGTTTTATATAAAAATATAACATATTTGTGGTATTTTTCAATAAAAATGCATTTTCATACTTGATAGTGTCTTTTTTGGTTTTGTTTTTTGTGGGTTCACTATTTTCCTATAAGTGGGACACTAACAGATACTGACACCCCAGTTCATGTTGAAAAACAGCAAATAAAAGAGGCTAGCACGCTTCTCCGATCAGACGCCTTGGAGACGGATGTAGTTTATCGTTATACTGTGATAGATAATAATAATATTCAAGGATACAAGGCCCAGTGTTAAAAGGCGTTGGTTGACTTGACTTGACCCAAAGTGCTGTGGGTTCAATATTTGGCGATAGTAGTGGTAAACAAAAAACTTAGAGAGTTAAATGGAGATAACTAACACAACCGGAAGTGGAATGCCTTCATAAAACAAGAACAGTTGTGGTGTAAAAAATGGATGGTTAAATTCAATGCCTAGAAAAACAAGATAGTTATAGTCTATCAACGGCGATCAAACCCAGAACAATAAAAACCACGATTAAAATATATTTCCGCAAGGAGGACACGTGTCGTGGGCGATTGTTGGGTCTTAAACTTGACCCAGACCTCAAGTGGAACTCATACCTACGATCAATTACTAAATATGCTACTATAATAGTCAGTTTTCTGTACCGCTGAAGTAAATATCTGACGTATTGTGCTATCCTTTACGTTTGCAAGGAACAGATCATGTTCAAAATAGATTAGTGTTGCTATATTTGGGAAGAATCTGTCCAGTCTTTACTTCCAGTCTCGATGGAGTCCAAAAGCGAATTATTTTTCAAAAGACAACCCCTTTCTCGCATACGAAATGTCGTAGGTCTCTTGTTGCTCTAGTGCTCTTGCCATGGCAATAGATCAGTCGAAGTACATATCTTATTTCCACCAATTTTAACCTTCATGACTACGACCCGACATGTCATGTACGTAGTAAAAACTACCGTTATTCTCTTTGTATTGTATTGGTGATAATTAACTCTTTCTCTACCACCCCACTTCATCTCCTAACTGACAACGTAGACAAGACCATTTCCCTAGATCCATCTGCAAACAGATTTACGTTCCAAGTTGCTTAAACACTCTGGTAATGATTTTGCTGGCACACAAACCCTGAAATTTTCAATCAGTCAATCTCTGACAAGTGGTGAAATTCCTCACGCTTTTCCTTAGTAACCATGAAGAACACACTTTTTTCTAGATCTTTTCTTTACTTCTATACTTTTTTATGTCATACCATGCAGCTCTGATTTCTAGGCAAATATGATCATGCGATGGTTTCTGTAAACATCTATTTCTGTTACGCTCCATCCAAGAACCTGTTACGAACATTTTTTTTCATTTTTTATCGACGCGTGAATTAGGACACGTGTTGTGATTTCCTTCCAGATGTCCTTTGAAATAAAGTTTTTAGTCTCTCTGTTCAAAAATGCACGTATGAAGTCTCTTCCTGGGTAAAAGCTCGCATCGATGCTGTCAGTAAAATATATAATTTAAATCTGTTTCATCTAGTTCTCATCGGCATGCTTGGGAGCCCTTGATCACGGGAATAACTTCTTCCGGCTGTACCAGAGTGATAATGAATGAAAGCGTGTTTTAAATTATACAAAGTTATTGTTTGCTGATATAATGAAACAAGGCATTTAATCTCGCAGGTTTGGTTCTAAGGATTACTAATGGCGCTACAAGTGTGTTTGCAATCCCTCCATTATTTAATCAATTCGAAGTGCTCACATCTACAGCAAACAAGTGAGATGGATTTGTTCGTAAATTCTCTTCCAACTCAACAGTTGGCTAGTCTGGAGTACCAACAGCCGATTTCTCATCTAAAACAGAGACTCCTATACGGCTAGCGAAGTTGATGGAACCCGAGTCATCATCCTAAAGCAATGTGCCCTTGAGCTGGCTCTAGTTTCCTCCAATCTCTACAAATATTGCTTCTCTTCTTCCTTGCTTTTCAACTTGTTTGAAGTCATAAAATGTAGTTCTTGTTTTAAAGAACACTAGTGAACTCTCTAACTAGCGACATATTAAACTCTTACTACTTTTTTAGCAAAGCATTCGAGGCTATAATCTTAAAGTTATTAAGCATCTCACCTCTAACGACCTACTTTCTAACAAGCAATATTGCTTCCGCTTCGCCAGGTCTATAGCTGATGTGATAACGGTAATCAGTGAATATGTATACCAGGCTCTTGATAATAATAGTGAAGCTTAAGCTGTGGCTCTAGATATCGCTAAAATGTTTGACAGGGTTTGGCATGCCGGCTACGGTATTACTGAACGACTGTTTCATTTATTCTAATCGTTCCTATCAAATCGTGAACCGGCAGGTTTCCATATCCTTTCACATGAACACAGGTGTTCCTCAAAGCTTTACTACAGGTCCTATACTGTTTTTGATCTTCATCAATGATTTTCATGATCTAATCAGTTCCCAAGTAGTCATCTATGCAGATGACACCAAGATTTACACCCGTCGCAATAACAAATCTGCCAAGGCTGAAAAAGTCAACCTTGCTGCTGCTCTTGAAACGGACCACCAATCAGTGATTAACTGGGGCAGGAAATGGCTTGTAAATTTTAATGCCTCCAAAACAAAACTGCTCTCTTTTTAACCACCATAGAGAAACTTCCCTACCCGCCATCAGCATTGCTAATGCTAGTCTACTGGGTAGCAGCACACTGCACCTTTTGGCCTCACTTTTTCAACCGACCTAAATTAAAACAACAACATCGAATCTATAGCTTCGTCCGCTATTAGGAATGTTGGGTCACTTTGCTGGGCCAGAAAGTTTTTCTCGTCAGAATCGGCCATTCACATTTATAAATTTACCATTCATCCGTGCATTGAATATGTTGCCATATCTTGTCAGATAGTTTTGCTATTCATCATGGGGTTCTTGACAATACCCAAAGAAAGAAACGGCAATGTAATTTATCCTGACTTAGCATTGCGACTTCAATCATTTTCTCACAGACGTGATGTGTTTTCCTCTGTCTTTTCCACAAATATTTTCATGATAACTGCTCTGAACGGCTTTTTCCTTGGTACCTCGAACACATGAATTTAAGGGCTCTACTAGATTGGCACATAGGTCTCACCTTTTTACCTATGAATTAGTATAATATAACAAGAACTTCTACGGCAACTATATATTTTCTCGCACTTTCGGCCTGTGTAACTTTTACGTTTACTTGCCTACCTGATAGCTACAATCTCTAAAAAAATTAAATAATCCTTGTACCCAGTCTTTTCTCTCACTGTAACACCCCCTGTGCACTAGTTGTGGTCCCGCCTTGCTTAGGATGTAATAATTAAAACAAAACCGAGTAGCTTCTTCCGGTCAACAGTTGCTCTATGTAACCGACTCCCAATATGATGCTTTCGCTATCATTACAATATTAACCTGTTCAAGTATAAGATTAACCATTATCTTTCCCACATAAATTGCACGTCTTACTTTGTAATATTCTATATACAGAATGGACTTCACTTAAAAGAAATCCCATAAATTCATAAATAAATTTGAGACTGGCAATGTTGAAAATGATAAATTGGATTTCTATTCTGCTTGTTTGTTAATATCACTATCTTTCTAACTACAAAACTGACCAGCGTCTGCCTTTTAAAGACATTTTCCTGAACTCGTGACGCATCGTTTAACTATAGACATTATTATCATTTAATCAGTTAGCGAACTTTGCGCCGCTGTGGTAACCACTCCCCTTGCTGTGATTTTGGTTCATGGTGACATTCAAGGCAGAATAGTGCAATGGCTTGCCGGTTTCTTTTTGCACCTTGGATATTAAGGTTACCCCTTCCCTCTATTCAGAAGTTCCTCCGCCTACTGTTAAAACCGTTGACCTCAGAGTCTCACGTTCAGGACGGTGACTGGCTGATGGCCGCCTGGCACAAGTGGGTTGTTGAGAGACGATAGGTTGAAAATGCTTCCGGTTATCCTCATACAGTTTAGCTGGGAGGTCGATGCTGTTGATCGGTGTGTGGACATCTCAGTGCCCATGCAGCTATTTAGAGCGATGTTTAAGAATTGGATGTCGGACGTGGACCAATAGAGTTCCGCATCGCAATTCACCTGAGTAAAACAGGGTCGACCGCTTCACTGAAATAGTATTACCACTGACGTCACACTCCATGAACTATAAATATCAAATAATTTTCTTTCTAATATTTATTAATTATTAAGGAAATAAATAAAGAATGGAGTTTATTTTGTTTTTGTAAACACTATCAATAATCGTTTTTCTAACAAGCTGTTTTCCAAAGTTAAGTGTAAATTAACATCTCGTTTAACTGCATAAATATGTACTTGTCAAAAATGTCTCATCAGTATTTGTCTGTTAATGAAATTTTGTGGCCTTTTTCATTGGACATTTTGAACTCCTAGAAAAAGCGCCAGGGTCTGTATTTAAATATAGACACTGACCGCTTTTCTTTATGTGAATTATTCTAAAATTTATTCTGAATTCGTAAATCGGTTCATTAACTCTTAAGAACCAGAGCATAATGTTGTTAATGATAATTAAAATTTATTCAAAAACAACAAAACAATCACTTTAATCAAATTAATAATATTATTGATACTATAAGAGGAAGGGATTTTCTAATTGCAATATTTCATTCAGAAGAGCTTTTCATTTTTTTCAGACAATGCATAATGAAAAAACAAATTCTAATTATTTTCTAATATTTTTCTTTATTTTGGAATTGTTTAATTAACTTCAGGTATTAACAAAGTGTCCTTAAAGAAACTGCAGGTAAAATGCAAAATACAAACGGGTGATAATAACAGGAAGTGACAGTAACTGTGTCACTTCCTGTTAACTTTGGGGAAAAGTGGGTATTAGCAGTTGCTGTTTCGCGGACTTTGTGTCGCAGTTGCCATTAGATAAAGAGCATTTTTCACCTTTCAGATATTTACAAGTATCGAAATATTTCAGTAAACCTAAGAAGAATTTCATAACTGTTTCATTTTTAAATTATATTTTTAATCTTTTTAATTATCAAACTCATCTTACAAGAAGATAGTATATGATGTTACACTACACTGGACCATAATTTCTTTAAATGTATATCTAGTGTCAGAATAGCAATACTAGTAGAATTAAATCAATGGAATTTATCAGCATTTTAAAACTGCATACTAAATGTCAAAACACAGTAAAACTTTTAAATATTTACATGGCTAAAAAATTTGGATAAGTAAGAAATTACAAATTTTAACTTAAATATTGCTGTACTTTGAAATAATATTTTTGTTTTAAAATAATATTCTTTCATATCAACAATTCTTCAAGGATTACAATTTAAACATTTCATCGCTAACTTTATTGCTATTATCAAAATATTTCGGCGATTGCAAGACTCAGTAAGCCTAGTCGAAACTTTGGTTGTGTCTAGCTTCAGGACAAGGTAACTGAATAACTAGAAAATTCGCAAGATTTATTGTCAAGGAGTTATTCCTCTATCCCCACTCGCTACTAAAAATATAAGACAATACAGTCATACTGAAGTGGGGAACGGTAGCCGAAGAAATTAGTCTTCTGATTTCTTTTCTTCAAAGGCGTTTGTTGGTAGCTCGACACGTTCACATTCTGATGACACCCACACTATTATTCCTTATAAACCAACCCAATCAGAAAGTATACATAGAGGTAATACAGTGTGTATACAGCGTGTAAAATGAACAAAGAAACGTCTATTCAAATTACGAATATAGAATAAAGATAGGATCAAAAATAAATAATTCAAAGCATTTTAATATCTACTTATCTATCTTATTATCTACCAGTATTTTAATTAAAAAGTACGCAAATTTGAAATTAATTCTGAAGGATAAAAACATTTCAGGTACAGATTACATAATTTCCTATCACTTATGATATTCGATGTATTCGTACACATTAGCCGCACTAATCGATAGATTCTTATATATATATATATATATATATATATATATATATATATATATATATATATTCATACTCGAAACAACATACCATCGTACGTATTTTTCAGAACGTGATTTACAGATATGTTTCTTTCTGAATATAAGATTTATATAATTTTTAGAAACTTATGTTTCGGAAAAAAAAAGAAAAATTAAGATTCCTGATTTATTTTTAAAAATAACAGCAGTAATGATATTAGGCAATTGCTACAGTTCGAATCAATATCCTTTTCATAGAATGAGACTAGTAACATTTTGTTTTCTTTTTAGTTATCAATTTTAACAAAAAGTTTGGGGTTGAGTCCTCTCGGTTTTCTCCATCGCCCATATATATATATATATATATATATATATATATATATATATATATATATAGTGTAACAAAGTTGTGGAACTCGTACATTTTTTTACCTGCTGTTTATGCATTTACTTTTATAAAGAGTGCTCGATACAACGTAGAGCGTTATATTGTAATAGTTGTTACAATGGTTTATAAATTCATTTATAAATGAATTTATAAACCATTGTAACAACTATTACAAGATATATATATATATATATATATATATATATATATATATATATATACCGCTTTCATGTTTGTTGCAGTGACATCATAAAGTTTAGCTTAGTCCTAGATTGGTAGACAGGTCTGATCTTTTTCCTGTTGAAATGGTGAAGTTTCACCGTAAGTACTATTTAATTGTTTCGCTGCAATGGTTTCTACCTTTCAGTATCGTCAGACATTATAGATGACCTGATTTCCTAACGCTTTATCTTTGAAGGCACAACAGAAATTATAGAATGCATAGCAGGAAGTTTAAAATAAGGGGAGAAGTTAGTCAAGGCTAACGTAGAAGTATTGTTCATACATTCATCCGAGTTGCACGAACCGAAAATTTATTTTCTAATCTGTATACATCCGGACATTATTTCGAACCTTTCATTTAGTAATGTTTCTCGTTCTGGAAATAATACTATAGACAATTTTTCTTCTTGGCACAATCTTAAAGATACATGCGGACACTTTCCTATACAGACACACACATACATATATATGTTTGTGTGTGTGCGTAATGGATCTATTTTTAATCCCATATCTTTATTACTTCAACTGTTATTACAGTTGATACTATGTATTTGAAATAGACACCCCATTTTTTTTATTTATTAAACAGTGTGTATTTCGCTTATAGGCCTTACTGAAAAAAAATGAATTTCTCGGCAGGGACCGAACCTGTTGCTTAATTTTGGAAATGGAATGCACAGACTAGCCACATTAAGACATGGAAATCGATACAACGAACAAGGTTCAATTTCTCTTTTTTTAAAAACATATCCTCTTTATCCAGATATTTTTCTAGAAAGTTTCATATCACCTCAGTTTCGTATTCAAAACGTAAACAACTCAATTTCTAAATAAATGATAGTATGATTTTTAATACGATATTTTTATTACTACAAGCATTAACTTCAGGCTGAAGCAGAGGATATGCTTCCTTCAAAAAAGAATATATATATATATATATATATATATATATATATATATAAGTTGCGATGTATAAATTGCCGTCTCACTTACATAAAAAGTAACACTGACAGCTCATTATACCGAGTGCGATAAATAAATTGCCGTCTAAATGATGCCAAAATGAAAATGACACTGATATCCAATTTTAGCATATGTACAGGGTGGAATGGGTGAATTGTTTCAAAATGAAAATGACTCAGGCATGTCATTTTAACAAATATATTTATCAAAATTGGACAAAAGTATATTGAAGCACTAAAGAGTAAATATCTTCAATAAAATCGCCATTGGATTCAACCACGAACTCCAGACGGCTTAGAAATATCCTGCAACTCTTTTGAACGGTTGGTGAATGCTGGTATAATCTTTGCCTTCAGGACATTTTTCGTGTTACAAGGAGTTTTTTTGGTCTCTCGTTCAACTGCACCCCACACATCAAGGGGGTTGCAGTTAGGTTGCCAGATGCAGAAATTGTCTAACCGTTCTTCTGCTGGTGTGACATGGTGCAGTGTCCTGTTGGCAGTCATAGGATCTTCCGGCAGATACACTTTTGATGCAGGGTCTGCAACATCTCCTCAAGGTTTTGACTTTAGGCCTCCATGTTGAGTTTGGGGTCTTGAAAGATGTGGCATAACGTCGCCAACATTAGAGCTCACTCCAACTTTGTAATCACTATTTGACTGTTTCAAAATCCTACACCTAAACACTCTGAACACAAAATAAATGCCAAGACGAACATCATGTTGTTTCCAAATGTTCTGGACAACTTGCGTCAGGTTGCTTTTTACTCACAGAGAGTGCCCAACTGACCCTACTATATTGTAAATTCTACAAAACGAAAAACAAACAACGAGCATGCACGCAATTAAAATATAAAAATGGCAATAAATCACCGATTGTCTACTGTTATTACGCTCTCACACTCTGATTGAGCACTCTGGAAGAATGGTAGACTTCGAAAAACAGTAGCTACACTGACATCCACGCCAAGTTCATTCAGCAATGAATTAGAACACGCTCAGCTATTGGGCGTGTATAATGATAATATGCACGCTAAAAAGTCTGCCTTCTTCTGCCGAGCGCCCATAGCTCAGAGGTAGAATCGCCGACTGACGCCAATTCGGTCGGGTTTCCATCCTGGATAAAAAGCAATCGGATGTCTAAGCATACTGATGAGCGATGATACAGCGAAACAGATCTGTCTGCGGATGACTATATATATATATATATTAATAAATATACATATTATCCAACGTCTATGGCACGACTCGGAGTTTCATGCGTTATTCAATCATCAGATGCATATTTCAAACTAACAGTTTAATAGATTTGAATTTATGTTATTTTCATTGGAATTAAATCTTATAAAGTTAAGTTACTCCTTTTTTAATAACAAGATTAAAAAGTTAGAAATTCTACGGCTACATGCGGATTAAAATGTAAAATTTAAATTTTAAATAAAAATAAAAATATAAGAAATAATCAAATGCAGGGATAAGAAATGATAGGAGAGGAAATCACTAGTCTTTAAAAATTTAAATATTCAAATAATACATGTAAGGAAAATTAAAATTTTACAATTTTAAATAAAAATAAGATAAAATAAAATAAAATTAAAATGAAAAGAAAACTTACGAAGTCATCCACATACAAGCCTGTTTCCTTGTATCACAGCTCATCATTGTGGCTTGACATATCCACTTGCTTCTGGCGGGGTTCTAAACTTGACCGATTAGGAGTCAGTCGGAGTAGCTACCCACTAAGTCATAGGCGCTTTGAAGCAAATGGAAATTTTAACTTGTTTTATATAAGCAGTGTATACACATGCCAGTAACCGAAAGAACTTAATTCATTTCTAAAGAATAATGCATATATCGCGAAAGTGGAAACTGCATTTAAAATATTGAAAAGTAACTCTCTATTTTATATATGACAGACTCTCCAGTTTTGTATAAATTATGGTTAGATGAGAGAGCCCATCATACATAAAGTATTGAGTTACTTTTCAGTCACGCTGTATATTATAAACGGGATACCGTTTCTAAATAGTGAACGTTGTTTTGTTTTTTATTCTAACAAGTGTCACAGGCTTAGAAAGGTCTGTAGAATGCTAATCATCAAAAATAGTTCCTCCCCAAAGTTTCCCTATTTTCTATGAGTACACCAGTCAATTCCACCAGTGCCAAAAAAATAGACTTTGAATAAGTGGTCTGTTTGTCAATCCTAAATGAACTTGGAGTGTGTGTGTGTGGGGAGGTATTCATTGTTTTCGTTTTGGTGGAAAGTCTTCTGTAAAAACTTCAATTCTGCGTGCTCTGCAGAGCGCGAAGTAGTGAAGTAAAAAGACTAGAGTAGTCGATCAGATTCTTCAACAGTTATCCCCCACCTGCTACCATCGGCCTTAGACAATTGGTTTTTCAGTCACCGGTCTGTTTCGCACACAAAATATTCGATTGAATTCATGAGACAACAAAGGTCTTTCTCTTAATTCTGAAAAAATAACAATTAAAATAATAAAAGAAAAAGTTATAAAACAAATACCAAAAAAGAAAACGTTGGGTAAAAATAAAAACGAAAAAGAAAAAACTGTAAAAACAAATACGAAAATTATAAAGGGTAAACACATACCAATGACGTGACGAAGATGAATACTCCAGCTGCCTCGAAAGCAGTTCCGATTGCTTTGTTAGGGATCCTTTCATTGTGTGCAAAAAGATTTGCCTGGTTTAGTTTCATTGAATGTGGAGATTCTATGAATTACAGCTGCCGGCCTTTAGAAGACCATTTCTTTGATAAAGTGAAGCTATTACTTTGCTTAGTCCATTATTAGTTGTTTCCTACCCGAGGAATCGTTTTTCGGAGATTGGCACGTCCAGCTCTAAAATAAAACAAGAAAATAATCTAAAATGGCTTTAACTGAAAAAAAGTGCCACTTTGTTTCTTGAAATCAATTTTCCTTCTTTCTTTTTTAAGGTTGAGCTTGTTTGGATTAGCGATTCTGTTTACTACGGCAACTTATCGAGGAAGTCGAAGCATAGAGGAAAATTTCAAGTAGCAAGTAGAGGGCTGATTATTTTATCAACCATCATAATGATTAGGTACTTTGTAGGGAAAATAAGGAGCGCTTTCGTTTACTCTAATTTGTTGCTGAAATTCGAAGACGAGATTAATGCATGCCTTCCTCAGCGACCTCTTACATACATTATTCACCAAGGATTGGTGTATTAGAGGCAGATCATTAATATAGAGTAGAAATACCAGCTGTATACTCTATATTAATGATCTGCCACCGATGCACTAATGCACCAATCCTAAGATGCAATGAATTAAAAGGAGACCTCCAATAATCGTGATAACCAGGACCAAACAGTTTATCTTTCTTCTGGCTTAGTTCATGTGGTTCAATAGGACAATAATTGTTCAAAACCAAACTAATAACTTTCCATCACCGCAGGAGAAGATCCTTAACTTTCATCTCTCATGAGGTGTCTTTGCCTTGAATTTCTGTCAAGCTCAGCCGAAACCACAATTGGAACTTATATATGCAATTTATTGTTAAAGATACTGGAAAATAGTTGATAATTGTACCATACCAGTATGTGTAGTTAGGGTTGCTATGGTCTGACACACACTCTTACCTAGTTTTTTTAATTGGGGATTATCCATTGTTTCCTGTTTTCTTTTGGTTCCAACATCTCTTAGTCCTACCACCTCTTGGTCCCACCATTGCTTGGTTCTAGCACCTCTTGGTCCCACCATCCCTTGGTAGTACCAACTCTTGGTACCACCATCGATTGGTCCTACCACCTCTTGGTCCCACCATCCCTTGGTCCTACCACCTCTTAGTCCCACCATCCCCTGGTCTTACCATCTCTTGGTCCCACCATCCTTTGGTTCTAGCATCTCTTGGTCCCATCATCCCTTGGTCCTCCCAAATCTTGGTCCCACCATCCCTTTATTCCTAGCACCTTTTGATCTTACCATCCCTTTCCTTTATACTACCACCTCTTGGTCTTACTATTCCTTGTTCCTAGCACCTCTTGGTCCCACCATCCCTTGGTCCTAGCACCTATTGGTTCCACCATCCCTTGGTTCTACCACCTCTTGATCCCACCATTCCTTGGTCTTACCCCTCTTGGTTCCACCATCCCTTGGTCCTACCACCTTACAGTTCTTTCATCCCACTACCCCTAGGTCCCGCTATCATCTTTCCTGCATAACCGCACGCATGAACTTTACTTCTTGACATTTTTACGCTCATACAATACCACACAATCGTATTCTACCTCGGGTGTCTTGCATTATGCGAAAAAAAAAAGCAGAATCATACCACGAACATACTTTTCAGGGTGACATTTCTGTCGGAGAAGTGATTAAAGTAATGTTGGGAGTAAGTCTGAACCCAAGTAGATTTTATATACTGTTGCTTTGTGGAACAGACTCCCGCAGGATATTTTTCCAATCCCTACAATTTCGACCCCTTCAAGTTTAGGATTAACCGTTATCTTTCCTACTTAGCCTCATAAACTTCACTTCTTGCATTTTCTTTTGCTCGTGCAACACCACAGAGCAACCCACTGCCTTGAGTGGCTTTTAGGCCGTGTATTGGGTGAACATTAGTATAAAAAGTTAATGAACAAGTGAACATAGATTAATAGATAAATAAGCTTGATCAGGATGTGATAATAAAGAACTAATATGTGTTCAATTTCAAATACAGCTTGTATATATATATACAGTGTAAAATGACAATATGAATGAATACAAATGGAAAACTGATCTTAGCCGACGAGTTTCGTCATTTGATATTCATTTGCCTTGATATAGATCATGAGAGGATGAAACGCGTCGGTTACGATAAGTTTTTCTTTAGTTTTTATTAATATATAGCGGAACCTGTCGTATATGACCGCCCCTACTCCCATAAAAAAACGACTGATTGTCGCTCGCTAAAGGCACGTAGTGCTGACTTATTTACGCTAGGAACGTATATTCCACTCATCAGAATGTATATATTAGAATTTTACCATGTAATCTTGGAATAAATAAATGAGAACATGAGAAAATGGCCTAACTTAAAAGAAATGTATTCAGCATAATTCATTTTAAAATTTTAAAAACGTATTTACTACGATCAACAAGAGACCAAAATATTTATTCACAAAACATATTTATTAAGTGGACTTTAAAAAAGTATACGGTTTCAGTTTTTTTCTTAGAAGTGAGTGATAGCAAAAGAGAATCTGCGACCAATACACGGAAGAAAAAAACAAAACATACAAAAGACTGACAGCGATCTTCGGTGGAGGTAGAGAAACAGAGAGATAGAGATAGATATACCAAGATAGAAATAGAGTAGATAGATACACAAAAAATAAAGGAACAAAAGAGATAGACATTTGAGAAAGCGAGATAATTTTGATTTTCGCAATTCCTGAATTTATCCTAGTCGGTACAGAGACTGCGATAAATCCCTTGAACATGTCAAATGCAATAGATGTTGTACAAAACAGGTGATGTTTGAACGTGAGGTGAACTCAGGCAATGTACATTTCAACAGGAAATAACAGTTTGATACAATACTACAGTAACAAACTAATGAGGAATTGTTCCTGGCTTAAATCAAAGCATAATGAAATAGATTAATCATTTAGTTTCTCCTAATTTAAAAGTTCGCAGTGTACGACCAAAATGGATTTTTTAAAGCGGTCGCTTGATCAGTGATTTTCACTCCTTGATGTTAGTCGCTGGTCGCGTTCTGGGGGTTGTCGCGCACTAAGTGTTAATCAGCATTCGCAAATCGTCCATGCATAGAAAAACGGTCGTTAACAACAGGTGGTCGCTGACGAAGAGTGTCGCATATGTCAGGTTCCACTGTATATTTAAGATAAAGAACAAATAGGAAAGGATATGATAGATTAATAGACGTTTACTGTTTGTTCTTTATTTTATCATTTTGTTGCATTATTAACAATTGTGTGTGTACGCGCGTGCGTGAGTGTGTGCGTCTAATGGCAATAAGAAAAACTTCTTCTACAAACGTGTTTTGTCCTCCGTGGAATTTTTTCAGTATGAATGTGGAAATTTTTTGGTAACCTGTATTTATACACAGAAGTAACGTCGGACGGTTTTGTAACATTTAGTGTCTTATAGCAGGATTGATATTGCATAACAATTTAGAAATATCTTCTTTATTTTTAATATAATTTTTCTGTTACTTTCTTTAGATTTTGGAAGCCTCTTTTGCTATGCCAATGCAGTTTCGCTTGATAAAGACCACATGTTTTCGAACTTTTGGATTGGTCCCTGACAAACACAGATCTGTACCAAATAACGGAACCCATATCCCTTGAGAAGTTTCAAAACTAGCATAAGCAAAATTGGGTATCACATGTAACTCAAAAAAAAAATAATAATAATGACATAATCAAGATTTTAAAGTTACAAAAAATTTATATAAAAACAATAATAAATTGTTGAAAGAAAAAGTATTACCGGCAATAAAAAAAATTAGTTGGCAATAAATGACCCGCCTAGGTTGATATGCCATAAAAACAAAACAACAAGCCAAATTTTACCTGATTGAGTTTTTCGTTTTTAATTAAGAAATGGTTAACAAGCATGTCTCGCGTGAAAACTTACATTTGAATAGTGATTTTAATCCTCACTGGGTGCCTCATACGTTCGATCCTTCTAAATTATGCATTGTAAATCACTTTGGGACTTCAACGTGATGTAATGTTTAGCAAGCTTGTCTTGATAGATTAATTCTCATTGTGTGCGCCATGCATTCGACCTTGTGCCACTCTTAAAAGAAAAAAAGAGAAGAAAAAGATTCATGTTGGATTCTCATAATTTAATCTTCTCTCTACTCTTTCTTTCCTTCTTTTTTTTATTTTTGTACAGGTCTTCAGTGTAATAGCTTGACAATGTGTCAACTGTTAGTGTCCTTGCCTCTTATATGATGAATATCCAAATTATATCCCTGTAAAGTCAAGTACCATGCCTGTAATTTTCTGTTTTTATTTTTCATTCTTTCCAGATACACTAACGGGTTGTGATCTGTATATACCCTCGTCGTTTCCAAATTTGCCGTAACATAAATTCAAAATGCTGCATATTAGTTATCAAGGCAAACACTTCTTTCTCTATGGACGAGAACAGCCAGTGATGTTTGTTTGTTTAATTTCTTTGAGAAGCATTGTGACGATGCATCGTGGAGACGGCAGAAATTAGAAACTATAATTTTGAATATATTTCTGAAATATTTTGAAAAATGTCCAAGTTTTCATCTCAAATCAAGAAAATACTATCTTTAAGAAAAATGGGTTCAATATATAATGGGATCATTGAGAGGTCACTTTAAATAGGCACCCTTAATTTGTGGATTAAAATATCACAACAAAAATAAACGTCAATAACACATGATGACTCGTCTTCACTAAACATTATTTTATTAAAAAAAAAAACGAAATTCCTTTCACGATAAATCAAATTAACATCGAAAACAGATTTCCTATTCTAACTCAAAAGAAAAACAATAAATTTTCATTTTATGAAAGGGCGATTTACATGTCAAAAATCTGTGATGACAGACAACCTACTCGTCACATCCATTACAGAATTGTCATGAAACATATTAAGAGCAATGACTTGCAAAATAATACTGTGGCTAATCTGTCAATTCTTTTATTCTATTTTTTGTTTGTGATATATATTCAGTGTATGAATTTGTTTAGTGTTCACAATTGGTTTTCGTGTTTTCTCAGTTTTGGTCAGCCGTACATTATCGATCTTATGATATGCGTTGTTATAAATTTAGGAAGAATTTATAGCCTATTGATCGTGGGGTATTCACAGACGAAAATACAAATGGAAACAAATGTATTTTTCTACAGGTATATTTTATATATATTCTAAGTAATCAGTAAGCATTATTTTATCATAATCTATCAATTAATCATAAGACAAATCCATTATTCGTCGGATAGTTTTAATATATATTTAATTATATTAACATTGATAAGTGTTGACGTCATCATTATTGCGTGGTTGATCGATACTCGTGTTAATAAGTGAAAACATAAATCATGGGCACAATATATATCATTTTAAAATAACCAAGTTTGTGCTCTTTTCTTGCAATTAAAACTAAAATGTAAAAGGTAATGAAATTATTGCAAGAGGTGATAAAATTTTAAATGACCGGATCATTTGTAATTGATAGATAAATGGAGAGTGTTGGACTGACTTTAACAGATATATATGAATATATATATATACATTATTATATTAAAAAATTTAATGGTATTACCTTCTCTGTCATTTTTAATGAAACACACACACACACACACACACACACACAAACACACACACAAACACACACACACACACACACACATATATATATATATATATATATATATATATATAATAGAACCTAATGAGCCAGGCGAACCTACATAGGTTTCTCCTAAACGGATTGTCCAGGAAAGCTGACGATCCGTTTCAACTTTCCCTGACGATCCGTTTAGGAGAAACCTAGGTAGGTTCGTCTGGTTCATTAGGTTCTATTAAGTTCGCTCTACCTTTGTATTGAGCGCTTTCTGTTAGATGGTTACTCGTGTCTGTTTTTTTTCTTTTTCTTTGAGCTTCGTGCTGAGTTCTGTCCGAACAATTTTGACAGACTTTCATGTACTAAGCTCTTTCTCTTTCTTTTTTTTAAACCATTATTCCTTTGTTCGAAAGTTTTCGAGGAAGGTTTTCGAGACGATTATAACTATATATAATCACGTTTATATATATATATATATATATATATATATATATATATATATATAGATAGATAGATAGATAGATAGATAGATAGATAGATATAAATTCGTATGAATATATGGGTAGCGAATTTTTTCAGATATATAAGAGATGACCAAATATATCGGGTCAAGAACTTTTTAATACTCTTTGGAGTAGATAGATAGATAGATAGATAGATAGATAGATAGATAGATAGATAGATAGATATAAATTCGTATGAATATATGGGTAGCGAATTTTTTCAGATATATAAGAGATGACCAAATATATCGGGTCAAGAACTTTTTAATACTCTTTGGAGTAGATAGATAGATAGATAGATAGATAGATAGATAGATAGATAGATAGATAGATAGATAGATATTTGTATCTATTTTTAAATATTAACCAATGAACAGATATGTCGATATTCCCCCATATGTAATGTCACAGCTCGTATAGCGAGTAGAAAGATAGCTTAAAGCTATTCTATGCAGGTCAGAGCGAACATTGTCTTTACCGCTAATGAATTACCAGTTGAAAGGACTTGTCGGTTTCAGAAACGCGATGGAGACAGGAGATAGGCGAACCTTTTAGTATTTTAAATCTTTTGGCTAGCGGAACCTCAGGAAAAGAAAATCCTGTTCCCTTGATGCCAAGAAATCGGTAATCTACTTGCCGCCGGTTTGGTAACTTTATTCCTCGACATCAAAAGACGATTTCAAAAACAATTCCAAAGACCGGGAATCAGGCTTTGCGAAGAACAACCGAATTTGAGGAAGAAATTAAATATCTTGCAAAACAAATCTTCGAAACACGAAAGTAGCGATTGTGTCTTCAAAAGAATTCTGCTGATGTCATTATAAGAATGACAAGTTGATGCAGCATGCAATGATAGCTGTGAAAAGATTTATGGGACGAACTTGCATTGGCACTAAAAATGACAATAGAATCCTAGAAACCAGGTGAAAATAAAAGAATATATTGATTTATATAGTTTTATGGGACTGACTACCCTTTAATTTGGCAAACATAGTCGAAGATTTGTATTTCGTTCTTGCTTCTCACTGTCATTACGGGTACCCCTCTAATTAATTAGCTTTAGTCATTTTTTTAATCGAAGGAGTCAAATATTTTGATCCATAGGTGAAACAAAGTGACGATTAACAAATGATTTTGCTTTAAAAGCAATTGTGTTGATAAATTCAGTCAGTAAAATGCCATATGGGATACACGCTTGGTCGATCATATCTCGAAAGTAACATGACTCACTGGGTAGAAGAACTTTTAGCAGTGCGTTACCATTATTTTTTACGGTTGCCAACTAAGGTTATAGAACCCAATCTGTCCTGTTATTTGACCCATAGCTGGAGAGGAAGAGACGGAATTATACATTTTCCAAGGACACGTAATTGAATGCAACAAATTCAACGACAAAAATAATCAACTAGTAGTCAAAAATTAGGTTAGTGTGGGGACCTACCTACAAATGGACTCGTCCACACCTTTATAATATGGCTACCAACTCTGGGTGGAGTCACTGAGTGGTCGGCACAGAGTGAATAAATGAGTGAGACATGGCGCCTGCGAGAGAAATTACCCTCTATTCCAAGTTTACCTTTGTACTACGTTTCCCGAGAATATACTATCCAACCTTATATCCGAGTCGGTGTTATCTTTCTATGGTCCTTCAGCCATAACAATAAGTATTTCCGACATTTGCTTGTTTTTTTAATCATTTCGCCCCAAACAAAGCAGAACCACCACTGGTGCGAAAGGGGATACAGGGAGAGAAAAAACAAGGTATAGGGTATGTTGAAGAAAGAATAAAAGTTGGATGGAATTCAAGGAGATAAAAGATGGATATTGACGTTGCATTTAAACTTTTGGAGATTGTAGCTATTGAGGAAGTAAGTAACAGAGTTATCATAAATAACAACTTCTTTAATCCGGCCACTCCCGGACTACAGAAAATATTGGATGACAGAAATCAACCCAATGTAAACATAGTCTGGTCAGTTCATTTCATATATATACGATTGTTGTGTTATCAGTAGTAAAACAAAGCTTAAATTAAGTAATAAAGCAAATATTAATGCGTCAAAATAAGGTGTTTATTGTTTCACGCAATCTTCTTCTACTAAATAAAACAACAACGTTTAGGTAAAAAGTTGACTTTATTTATCAACATATTCTTATTGTAAGGTGATACACCAATTCCAACGCTTCTCTAACAATTCGATGTCTTTTTTTTGTAGAACGATTTGTCTTTGGTTTAAAAATACGCTTCAGATTCCGATATCACTTATTTATTGGAGCCAAATCTCTTTTGAGGTCTGCAAACAACTAGTAGTCGCTGGGTGGCATATCTGGAAAATAGGATGGATGCGGAAGCAATTCGAAGCGCAATTCTTGTAGTTTTGCCATTGTTGCAATCGACTTGTGACACGGTGCGTTGTCTTGGCGAATGATTACTTTTTTCTTCTTCGTTGTTGGAGTTTTTCGTCGATTTCTTCCTTCAAACGCACCAATAATGCTATATAATGGACCTTCCTTTCTGAAGGTAACCGTAATCAATGAACAAAATACCTTGTGCATCCTAAAATACGGTGGAAAAAACCTTGCCTGCTGATGTTTGCGTCATTGGTCAATTTAGACGGCTTTCATCTGCTGCTGTCCACTCAGCTTACTGCCGATTTGACTCCGGAATGAAGTGGCGGATCCATGTTTTATTGTCACATATTCTCATTGACAAATGCTCATGCAAGATGGTGAATAAACTACCTTCTAGTATGTTTAACTCTTCTCAGCAACTACAATTTCTGATCGACCAAAACGCGTTCGTGGATTTTTTTGGTGTTTTCCGGGATAACTGCCAATTTTGAGCGACTTGAGCGTTCAGCATCATTTGTGTCTGTACGACCGCGTTTAAAGTCAGCATACCACTTCTTAACCGTTGTTTCCAACGGAGCAGAGGTCGAATAACACTTATCAAGCCATTGTTTTGCTTGAACAGTATTTTTCCGATCAGAAAGCAATGCTTTAACAATATACGGAATTCAGATATTTCCATTGTTTTTAAATTTTGCGACAGTAGCATTAGTTAACAGTAATTTGTAAACTAATCATGCGACCGGGCCCAAATTTTGTCACGTACAATTTGAAGGTTAGTACTTTGTAAAAGTTATGTAGATTTTTTTTATTAGCGGCGCCATCTCTATGTCAGGCCCGAGACATATTGAATGATGTGTTATGTACCGTGTCTCTTCAAGAGTTAGTGATCATGGCTTTCCACATCTTCCTATTTCGTGCAGCTCTTAACAGCATTTCTCTTGGTATTCCTCCCAAACCCTACTCCGTAATAAAGCTTAAGCACATCAAGTATGTCATGCATTGATTTGCTCTGTCTCTCTTTTCCTCTCTCTGTCCTTCAAGACCTCTTTTTTCGTTACATGTCCCAGAAATTTCAGCTTTCTTTTGCTGGTATTAAGTATATGTTTACTTTTCGTTTTCATCCTTTCCAAAACCTCGTCGTTGCTTACATGTTTGGTTTATGATATTCTCAGCATGCTTCTGTGGAACCAGATTTCGGTTGCTTCAAGTCTTTCCTTTATCTGTCCAGTATTTGTGGCCATATGAAAGAACAGACTTTACATAATAATCCAGTACCATTTTCTTTGTTACAAAGGCTTAAAAAAGCCTAAACTCCATGGTTCATGATATCATCAGCATGCTTCTGTGGAACCAGATTTCGGTTGCTTCAAGTCTTTCCCTTATCTTTGACGAGATTGTCCAGCATTTGTTGCCATATGAAAGAACAAACTTCACATAATAATCCAGTACCTTTTCTTTGTTACAAAGGCTTAAAAAATGCCTAAACTCCAAAAGTATACAAATTGATTATTCCTAATGTTTAAATATGCAACTGTGTAGAGAAAAAGAGCAAGACCGTATCAACAAAACACACTGCTTTTGTCGGCTGTTGTGGAAACGCGTGGCGTTGATCTAATGGTCATGAATACAAAAAAACTAACGGACCATAAAAGTTGCCGGACAACGGTATGCCGAATTAAATACGTCAGGATGACAATACTAATTTGACTACATTGAAAATACAGCAATAGACTAATTATACTCATAGATCGCATTAAAAATAATAAATATAGAGGTAGTCAGTAGTCAGGCATTACGGTAATCAGTATTAGGAGAATATAGTTGTGATATGTAAAATGGAAATGTATTGTTAATTTTTAACTATATTAATCCATTAGGAAGAAAATGACTGACACTAGTCAAACAACGGAACAAAAGCTACTGGGTGAACTGTTATATGTACAATGTAAATGCATCAGTAATGATTTTACTATTAAAATACATTTAAACTTGTAAAAATGGATTATCAGTTAGCAAAAATTAAGGAAAAAATTTTAACAAAAAGGTTTATTACATCCTGAACTTGATTTGTCAGTTCTTAGGCGTGCATCCCGTATTATTGCAAGTGGCGTTTTACGAGGATTAATTACAAGGTTCAAGTTTGCTTTTTCTACGAAGGCTAGATAGAGTAGTCTATCCCACTATTTTACCAATTGTTGGTGATAAAGGAAACAGATTTATGTAGTTTTTATACAGAGTTTTACGCCGTACAAGCTCCAGGGGCTACTCAATATAGAAAGTTGCAGTAAAGAGTAGTTTAATACAAGTGAGAAACAATAACCCTAAACTTGAACAGGTTAAGATTGTAGTGATCGGGGAAATATCCGCCTGGCGGCCGGTTTAATAGCAATGTCTCGAGGCACGTAGCATCCCCGTGGAGACATCCATTAATTTTGACTGGTGATATTTCGAAGTTCTATCTGTGATATTTGTGCAATAGGAAAATAAAATTCCACAGCTAAAATTAGAAGTTAACTCGCTGAATTTAATTTTCGTTCTTTTAACAATTAATCCACTCGCATCTCTTCTAGATAGTTATATATAATAAAGCTAATCATATATATATATATAAAAGTTATATATAATAATATATATATATATAAGTTATATATAATAAAGTTATATATAATAAAGCTAATCTAAATGTAATACAAATGATTTTGCGACATAAATGCATTCAAAATCAAAAAGAAAATAATTGCTCTTAAAACCCGTAATCAATAAATTTATTAAAATTACCAGAATAAAGCTGTTATAATACAAATATATAGTGAATGTGAATGCTTGAAAAACTTGTAAGAAATGTATTATCAGAAGTCAGGAATTAAGTCAGGAATTAATGCAAGCACGTAACTTCTCTGTGCCATTTCTCCAAATATTTTCATGACAATTGTTTAGATTCTTACTCATTTATCAGTCAACCATTCACTCATATATAAAATATTGCCGTCAGATCATGTCTGGTGCTTTTGATATGTATTTAGAGATTCTTGATAAAATACAAAGAAGAATCTGCAATGTTATTCGTATTGACATGACATCTCGGATTTAGTCATTTTGTCACAGCCATAACAGCGATCCAATTTCTTTGCTATAAATATTCTCAAGGCAATTTTTCCGATCAACTTTAAACTTTATAAATTTAAGCATACTATTATAGTGCCGGGAAAATGGCTAGATGTAACTGTAATTTCTATGCTAGGGGTTTCTTCTATCGTACTTCTCACTTCTGGAATTCTCTTCGGGTTTTTTGCTTTTCAGTCAAATTCAAACGTTCGAATGCAATGTCGATCATCTGTCTTCTTAATTCCTATTTTTATTGTTCTCTCTCCTTAATAATGTTTTCTTTTTTTCGTGACTTTATTACCTTGCTTGGGGTGAAATGATTTTGAAAAATAAAACATAATAAAGTTATTCTATGTATGTTATAATGTAAATGCTTCGCTGATGATTTTGCTAACGGAATGTTTTTAGTCAGGAATTAAACATGTTTTGTTGAAATAATGGATAAAAGAACCTCTTGACTAATGTTTACTTAGAGGCTAGTCAAATCTAGTACATATACTTGCTTAAAAAAATCTGTAAAGTAAATAAAGAGACTTATATTTGAAGTTGGAGTCTCTGGCTGTCTACTGCGTATGTAGCCGCCACAGACTAAAAGTAACATCAAAATACTGTAAAATTTAAATTTATTTTGAGAGTTTTATTAGATATTGTAGTATGCAGTAGGATAATGATTGCCTAGACGGCGTTGACTGCTCGTAATTATACCAAGACTAAATCAATAAAAACACGAATTCCTCGCTGCTATATCCCTTCAAAACGAAGACCATCATAGATCTCAAGAGGTTCTGCTTCTTTATTATCTGTAAATTGTCATATTTTGAAAAAAATTAATGAAGTAAGCCCCAGTTTCCTTCACGACGTGTTAGAATTCAGATTTCTCTTTCTCATAGACTGGCTGAACTCCAGCCTTCTCTATCTGTTATTTAACCCATAGCTGAGATGACAAAGAAGAGACGGATTTATGCTTTTCCCAAAATGAGCGTAACGGATGAGGCTAACATTTGTACTCGACTCGCCTACTTTCTTTTTATAATATGTATGCTGTATCGGTTTAAGGTCGCTATAAATTATGAATCCCAGATTCATAATTTATAACGACCTTAAACAACGCTAGCACCCAAAAAAGAAAATTCAAATCTAAAAACAGTCAGTTCATAATATGTACCTGATAATTGCGTGGTGTATGAAACTCCGAGTCGTGCTTTAGACGTAGGATATTATGTAAATTTATTAATATATACTTAATAGCTTTGTTATATTACATTGAGCACTATACATATGCATTTATTTACATCCTTACCTCTATATGTGCGTATGTGCATAAGATAGGCTATAGTTTATTCAGATGACGTTCATGAAATAATTCTAATATGTATTTGAAGTTGATAAGGAGCCAGTTTAAAAGGTTGCCAGCAAAAATAGAAACCAACCATGGAGGTTGTCAAAATCAAAACAAATCAGGAAAGTGTTTTAACGAGAACGGAGAAAACTAAACCGAACACTGACGTTGGATTGTGATAGACAAAGATGCTCTCCAAAAGTTAAGCAATATATTATGAAGCATGAAAATAACGTTAAAAACAAATAATAACAGTAATATAATATTGGTCATGCTATATGACATTTAATGCTAAACAATTTCCACACAGAAGATGAAGAGACGACGTAACTGAAATATGGTTCTACAAGAGACGCTGAAAATACAATGTAACCCTGATATAAGAGAGTTGTCGGAACCGGATAAAAGTTATCTTATATCCGGGTTTGGTCTATTTGATATACATTACCACATGTAACCAATTTCAGTGTTTCAGATAAAACTAAATAAAGAAGTACACATATACTTAACATCAAAAAGAAACAATTGAAATTTCTAGGGCACATAATGAGGAAACAGGGCTTATAAAATTCGATACACACAGGATATGTTGAAGGCAAGAAGGATAAAGAAAAGCATGACGTAACAAAACTAAAAGTCTTGTGCAAATGGTTAGAAGTACAGGGACGAGGAGAAATAGTGAAAAGACAAAATTTAATAACAGCTACAAAAGATAGAAGGTTGTAAAGAGCCACGGTCGTTCGAGTCACATAGAACATGATATATATCTGATCGGTTGATGTTTACCTAGAAAACGTAGACTAACATTTTCCGTAACGTCCATAATTCTATATTACTATAAAATTAAAAGCAACTAAAGCGCATGTCTATATTACTGGATTGATGTCTATATTACTTTAATTGCTTTACCAGGGCAGTTTGTTCTAATTTAATGATCTTGCAGGTGTTTTAATATCAGTTCAGTCAGTTAAATGCCATACGTGATACACGCTTTGGGCGATCATGTCTCTTCTGAGACATGACTGACTAGGCAGAAGATTATCTCGCAGTAGGTTGCCATCAAAACGAATATCAAAACGAATATAAAAGTAAATAAAGTGTTTTAAAATAGTGAAATTATACTTTTGCACATTTTAATTATTTTAACTGTTTATATCAAAATATTTGAAATATCAAAATTCTTTTAACTATTTTCTTAAGAAAAGTCATAAATTAGGACAGAACTGATAAATGATTGATTGATGTGATCGTTAATTTACCTTTATTTTTATTCGGGTTCTCATAAAACATTTTTAGCAAACAAACACCATACACAGTTTAATATGGAAACCGGAAGCTCAGATTTTATAAATACTTCCCAAGAATTATTCGATTTTAAAGAAATTATTAATTTATTTTTTTATTGCAATGATTATTACATTTCAGTTATATTGACTTACAATTCTTTTTTTTATTTCATGGTATCTAGTTGATTTCTTTATTGTCACTGCATAGAGTGGTTACTATATATATATAAATATATATATATATATATATATATATATATATATGTGTGTGTGTGTGTGTGTGTGTGTGTGTGTGTGTGTGTAAGTAATGGTTACTAATGGAAGTGCATTCCACAGGTAGATAATTTTTAAAAAGTGCTCAATCCAAAATTAAAGCATAAATTACTGAGCATCAATTATTATTATTATTATTATTAATAATAATAATAATAATAATAATAATAATAATAATAATAATAAGATTTTTCAGACTGATACAAAGAGATTTTACAGGGAAATAGGTAAAAAAAGAATTAAAGTGACAGTACCCCCCAGTATGGAAGAAGTCACACAGTTCTAGCAAGGAAGTACATTGGATTACGCAAGAGACAGAACGAATGAAAAATAAACCCGAACAGACATGGTCTGGAATTACAGAAGATGATGTTAAATATGCACTAAAAAAACACACAATTGGAAATTCCCAGGCATAGATAAAATTCCTAACTTTTGGCTATATTATTTAAGCGCATCACATAAAAAACTAGCCAAAGAACTTCAAGAAATGGTTGACGATCCCACTAAAATTCCTGCATGGTTGACAAAAGGAATTACATTTCTTCTACCCAAGAATGGTGACACAAAAAATCCGAAAAACTACAGACCAATTACATGTCTTCCGACAACATATAAACTATTAACATCTATTTTAACAAAGCAGACATATTTATTCTTAGAAAGAAATTACATGTTACCGCTTGAACAAAAAGGGTGCAAACGTGGCTGTTATGGTTGTAAAGACCAATTGCTGATTAACAAAATGATCCTGGAAAACTGCTACAGTACAAAGAAAAATCTTAGTACAGCCTGGATAGACTATCGAAAGGCATTCGATAGTGTGCCACATGACTGGATTTTAAAGACTTTAAATATATACAAGATATCGCCCGTCATCATCAATTTCATCAAACAGTGCATGTCTATATGGAAAACAACCCTTTACCTCAATCATATAAATGGAACCTATAAGTCTGATGAAATAAACATCAAAAGAGGTATATTTCAAGGTGATTCTTTATCTCTCTTACTATTCTGCATATCATTAATAGCACTAACCAGTCAACTTAATAAGACAGAATGTGGCTATAAAATAGGCCAAAAGAAAATAAGCCATCTATTTTACATGGATGACTTAAAGTTGTATGCTAAGAATGATAATGAGCTGGAAGGTCTTCTGCAAACTGTAAAATGCTTCAGCGAAGACATTGGAATGAAATTTAATTTGAATAAATGTGCTAAAGCTACAGTTTTACGTGGATCAATACAAGAAACATCCTCAATTAGCTTAGACCCTGCTGTAACAATAAAAGAATTGAAACCAGAAGAAGCTTATAAATACCTAGGTGTAAATGAGAGCGTAAACATTCACCATAAAAAAATGAAAGAAATAGTGCGTAAAGAGTACTATAGAAGGCTACGAATGATATTAAAAACTGAATTAAATTCACAGAACAGAGTTATGGCCATTAATAGCCTTGCAATCCCAGTTGTCCAATATAGCTTCAACATCTTAAACTGGACTCTAAACGACATCAGGCGAATGGATGCTAAAACAAGAAAGCTTCTCTCTAAGCATAAGATGCATCATCCAAAGGCTGATGTAGACCGTTTATACATACCCCGTAAAGAAGGTGGAAGGGGTCTTATTCAGCTGGAATTGTCATACAAGACAACAACTATTGGCTTACTAACATACATAGAAACAACAAAGGATTGGATGATACAATTAGTAAGGCAACATGAAGTAAGAAAGAAAAAATATTCAATAATAAAAGAAGGCAGTAAATACAAACAAGATTTACAGTTAGTAGATTCTGTAGAAAAGCAAAACAGTAGCCAAGAACCAACTACTGCGGCAAAAAATATGAAACTGAAAGCCAGAGATAAAGCTCTTGAAAAGATGAAACAGCGCTGGCAGGACAAACCTCTGCATGGCCAATATCCAGTACGTGCCAATAAATCCAATGTTGACAAAGTTAATACTCATCGATGGTTACGTGCATCTGGATTAAAGTCTGAAACTGAAGGATTTATACTTGCAGCACAAGACCAAATTCTTTTCACGAGAAATTTTCAGGCAAATATTATGCATAATAATATGAATCCAAAATGCAGGTTTTGTGATAAACACCAAGAAACAATAGACCACCTAATCTCAGGCTGTTCTGTGCTTGCCCCAAACGAATATAAAAATCGCCACGATAGAGTTGGGCAATATTTACATTGGGCAATGTGCAAACATTATGGAAAAACTGTAAACAAACACTGGTATGAACATCATCCAGCACCGGTTACAGAAATAGAAGATGTAACCATTCTATGGGATTACACCATCTACACAGACAGAAAAATTGAAGCAAACAGGCCAGACATTATTGTTAAAAACCAGAAGGAGAAAACTTGTCTATTAATTGATATGGCTTGTCCAGCGGATTGTAACATAGCAATCAAGGAATTTGAAAAACTGTCAAAATATAAAGACCTGGAAATTGAAATAGAAAAAATGTGGAAATTGAAAACAAGAGTTGTGCCAGTGATAGTAGGTGCACTTGGAATGATAAAAAATGGAACAAAACAACACATTGAAAGAATCCCTGGAAACCCCAGCTTAAGAGATATACAAAAAATTGTCTTATTAAGTACAGCCCACACACTAAGGAAAACGTTATCTATGTAATGCTGGGGATGATAGGGAAGATAGAAAAACATGAAATGCAGTCATAACACGCCACTACCTGCCTTAGGTCTCCCCGCAGACTTGGTTGGTAGTGAGACCAAAGCAGAAATCGAAATATGATAAAAAGTGACATAATAATAGCATACTGCAACTCAATTGATGCAAAGTTTCGGTGTTAAAACACCATCATAAGGCAGTAAAATATCTTTTTGACTTTATAGCGATTGAGTTGCAGTATGCTATTATTATTTTTATTATTATAATTACCATATATATATATATATATATATATATAAATGAAAATAAACGAAGAGAATTATTGCAACATGTAAAACATTAATTTAAAACACTGCTCAATATAAAAATAGAGCAATGATATTTATTATTAATTATAACATTTGAATATGTAAAAATACAAACTACTACAAAACTGTACATTTTGTTTCGACATTGAAAGAATAATGTCTCGTCACATCGTTATCAGTGATCGCAACCATCATTGTTAACTAACTAATGAGTTATTGTTCTTTCAATGTCGAAATAAAGTCTACAATTTTGTAATAGTTTGTAGTTTGAACATGTGCTAACGTAATATTTAATAATAATAATAATAATAATAATAATAATACTGAAGCATATCAGATTGATGTATGTTTTCTACTTTGTTCTTTATTTTATCCTCTCTCTCTCTCTCTCTCTCTCTCTCTATATATATATATATATATATATTGGTCTAAATGCAGGTGGATAGTAAATTATGACATTTTTTAGATTATATGTACCACTAGCAGTATAGCCCGGCGTTGCTCGGGTGCAATGAAATCTTTAAAACTAATCCATAGTCCTGGAGCTCAGACTCTTTGGACGTTGGCACGAAAAACGTAGGTTGATAAGACTAAGAACTACAATTATATCTACTTAGAGAAAACTCCGAAGCAAAAACCAAATTAAAGGGCTGAAAACCTGATTTTGATCAGACCCGATAGGTTATTGGGGTATTGATTTCCAATATCAGGCAAGAAGTGGAAGAAAATAAGTAGCTCTTGACCTGACCGGAAGCCTAAAGAATATTTGTGTGAAGTTTGGTGAGAATCTGATAAAGATTGTGGATTTATATAAAGGACATACTGACAGACAGATACACACACACACACGCACAAACATTTTGCCTTTTATATATAGAGATTATATTTATTAAAACAATTATTATATTGACAATAAAATTTATTTAGAAAAAGGTAAAAATTATCCATAATTTAGCCGTTACGATTTAAGTAAAGGTATAACTGTAAATAAATATATAAATGAACAAATATGAAACGTTTATCAGTCTAATATGATTCATTTTTATAAAATCTTTATTAGATAACGAGACACAGAGAGAGCACAAAGAAATTCTGATATTTTTAATTTGGGTTTGTGTAATTTTCAGTAGCTAATCCTTCGCTTTCGGTTTATTAAACCAAATTTTATATAATGTGTCGCGTTCCAAATTTAAAGAGATACATCCATCTAAATTTTTAAGAAATTAGCTCATTCAAAGCCTACTTGAAAATCCGTAAATATTGCTTTTTGTATGTTAGTATATAATAATTTAAGATTGTGTATGTGGGATTTAAATGATGATGTATATTCGTTCCGGGTAAAATTACACATAAAACATCAGGTAATAAATAACAGGCATTCATTTTTTTTTCTCAGTGTCGAAATTTCATATGATTTTGGAGCTTCCTAGACATTATAATCTTTGTAAATGGAAATTAAAAAAATATCCGGAAGAACAGGCTACTAATTATTTTCCGAGTAATGAGCAAGCAGTAATTACAGAACCTCGACTAATAACAAACTGTGATTAATTATCACGTCAACCTAAATTCTTGAGCAAGGAAAATGTGATTATTAACTTTTTCTTTAATTTTATATCATAATTCAGGTTAAATTTACAAATTAAACTAACAAGAAAACAAAAGAAGATTGCATGGAATTGCTTTTTCACATAGCGAATGAAAAGAAAATTATTTGTAATAATGGTCTTGGGTTGATATTTTTCAGCGGGTTGAAGACAAAATAATATATTTAGAATACATAAGAATGTTACCAGAAATTACATAAAAACAAATTGAAGTTAAATTTATTTAATTACTTGTGGGTAGAATTAGGGTAACGGGTTACGATTTCTGTATGTTGATTGAATGAGTAACATAAAAGAAAATATGATGGAGTGCATTAGCATTAAGTATAACTGGATATTTATATATGCGTGGATATTTCACAGAGTGATCTTAATTTCTAACAGACACTTGAATTAAAAACGTGTGTGTTGTATTGTGGAATCGTTTTGGTATGATTATAAGATTGTCTGTCAATAAGTAGAAAATAATATTTAGATTTTATTTTTATATGGTATCCATGTGGTTGTGTCAGAAATATGGTTTATTTCTTACTCGTAAGCTAGGTAATTTCTTTTTTACTGCACCTTCTATCTAGTAAGCAGCTTCATTTGCATTCATGAATCTTACTGTTAAGACGTTTTCAACGTCATCTAAATTTATTTTGAGGATCACCGTGTCCCAAAACAGCTGCATGGCATCCTTTATTAATATACTCCATTATCTCTATAATGGCTTCAATAGAACAGCAGAGCTTAACATTAATATAATACTTAAATATTATTGAAAGAACAGGAGAATAAAAAACAATCCATCTGTTAACAGTTCTTTAGGGGATCATCTTCTGTAGATAGGATATCCGGTCACTTCAATTTTTGTTTCATTAATGATGTGTTTTGGCTAACCTTTCTCACATTGTCCATCTTTAATATATAGTGCTTGTGTACCGCAAGGACCATGAACCATTAGTGTTGAGATAATCTCATATAGTTCCTGATATAAGGATAATGTATTTCAGAACTAATGATTGTATCAATACCCTTAGGATATATCTTGTTCTCTAACCAAAAGACATTGTGTATTCTTAAGCTATTCAACCGTTTAAGCGTAAGATTTTGTTTTTCCAAAGATTTGCCCATTTCTTTAAGTTATTGTTTGGATTAATTTAATCACTTTTATTCAGAGCACTCTCGCAATAACATCCAGTCGATCTTCAGGCTTATTTAATTTTTCTAAACTTCTTATTGAATTGTTTTATTAAAATTTTCTTGAACTTCTTTATTTAAAATGTTTTAGATATTTCATTAAAAAGTTTTGCATTTTTTTATTAAATATTTTTATATTTCTCCTTAAAATTTAAAAAATTATTTTATGATATTTTTGTGAACTGTTTTTAATTATTTTCTTAGATTTTTCTTCTTAAGATATTCACTAGTGGCGTTAATGATTATTACGATGACACTAAATGTCTGGCGTATTGAATGCCGTCCTCTTGTTCACAGACGGTGTCCAAATGAGCCTAATAATATGCAATCAACAAAAACAAACAACACGCATGTGTAAAATTAAAATATAAAATGGCGACTATTTACCCATGGAATCTTCTGTGCGTCTGTGTGCGCAAGCGCACGTATGTTTTTTTGCACACACACACACACACATATATATATATATATATATATATATATATCTTAAATACCCCCCAAAAGGGAAAAGCATGTAGGTAAAATCCCCCAACACAAATCCTATTAATATTAATTTCACTAATATTAAAAATGATCCAGGTGAAGGACTTGATGTGAATAGCATTATCTATTTACGGAGCCAAATATGTATATTATATCAAATAAAATAAAATTCCATAGCTATACAACGTATGTAGAATTCGGAATTATATTTGCTACAATATATATATATATATATATATATATAATCACACAATTATGAATTAAAATACACTGCGACAGGGAAATGTTTGTGTTTCGAGATTTTATATCTTGACATCAGGCAATGTTAGATGTTAGTTGTGAAAATAATTTACATTAGAAATCTCGAAACATAGAAATTTGTGTGTCGCAATGTACTTTTAATTTCTAATTATATGATTATATTATGCTCTACAATATTTGTTGTATTAAGCACTGTTAAATGCCAGGAAACTCAAAATCGTAAAACCTTGGGACCTCTTCACCTGGATATATATATATATATATATATATATAGAGAGAGAGAGAGAGAGAGAGAGAGACAGACAGACAGACAGACAGACAGACAGACAGACAGACAGATAATAAAATATATATCTTAAGCTGTGTTATATTTCTGAGTAAAGGTGCTTAATATCCATGATACATTACCTGGACTGGTTTGCATGAATCTTTAGGAAATGAGAAAAAACAAATACTAATTAAATATATTTAATTAAAATGTGATTGATTATTAGGAATATATATATATATATATATATATATATATATATATATATATAATGTGGATAAGCTTATCAATTAACTGAAAAGAGTTTTGCCAATTTCGAAGTTTCGTGAAGGCATTATTAAAATGGCTTTACTCTTCAGGGCTTTTGCTTCTTTTAACGCTCTAAATCTATCTTGATATCGAGCACTTAATTACAAAAATCTACTTGCTTTTTTACTAGTAAAATACTGAAAAACCAGCAATCTTGGCACTAAACACAATTCAAAACTATATATATATATATATATATATATATATATATATATATATATAGTCATCTACAGATAGATCTGTTTCGCTGTATCACAGCTTATCAGTACGGTTAGACATCCGATTGCTTTTAACCCAGGACTGAAACCCAGTCAAACTGCGGTCAGTCGGCGATTCTACCTCTGAGCTATGGGCGCTCGGTAGAAAGAGGCAGACTTTTAGCGTGTGATATAGCTTGTATTGATACGCCAGTAGTGAGTGTGTACTAATTCATTACTGAATAAATGATGCGTAGATGCTAGAGTAGCTACCGTTTTTACAAATTTTACGATTTTTCCAGAGTGCTCATTCATGTTGTGTGAAAGCGCATATATATATATATATATATATATATATATATATATATATGTGTGTGTGTGTGTGTGTGTGTGTGTGTTAAAACATATTTTCAAGCTGTACTATACTTAATTTATTGCTCAATATCTGGGATATCACGATTGTAAATATAAGAATGGATTGTGTGTGCATGTCTGCAAAATATTAGCAAAATAGTATTTAATAAAAATATCATCCCTTTCACTTTCAACGTTCCAAGCTCACCGAAAAGGCAGATTTTATATTCCATATTTCCAGAAGTGTTTTTCCTTTTTTTTTTCCATAAGAAAGTTTCCTAAAACTGTTTTCAATTTCTTGGCTTTCGAATATTTTGCCGCTTATAAGATTTTCCAGCAATTAAAACAAATCAAAATGTACAATTATCAAATCTAGTGTGTATAGAAGAACCTCTTAGTTGAACAATCCTATTTTGCTAGGTCGTACTTTGTGTGCCCTTGCATTTTCAAATTTTCACCTTTTTATTTTTTTCAAAGCAAACTATTTTCAATGTAATGCGACGTTTTGCTGATCAAATTTCCGGCTATAAATATTTGCATTGATTGTCTTTCAGTTTCCCAGTGACTAGTAATAGACGACACCTTTCCTATTTCACAAAACACAAAACAAGGGTATCTATGGATGAATTCTTTCTTACTGCGTTGGCACTAATTTCTAATTTTCTCATAACTTTCCCTCATTTTCGTTTTCCACTGACATGCTAAAATACATTTTTTATTGCCTCCGATAGAAAAAGTTGATATTCCTGGTTAAAACACGACTGTAGATGGCGGAACATTCTGTTCTGTTGCCTAATAAAAGGCATCCATTTACTGAAACTCCCTAGGTAGTTTATGCGTTGTTTTTTTCTATCTCTCTTGCCTTCAACATTTCCTGTGAGTATCAAGTTTACCAAACACTTTTTCCTTTTCTTCAGCCCAAGAGATTCTTACTATTGATTTCTGATGTCAACTATAAATATTCACTGCCGTACAGAAGGACTGATATTACATAACGGTTTAGTATTTATTCTTTGTTTTTAACGAATGTTTTTTTTTTCTTTTTCTTAATACATTGCTTACTTTTTTGAAAGACATATTTCGCACTTCCAATACGCCTTTGGATTTCAGTCCGGCACTTTCATCCGAGTAAAAGTAAGAATCGAGCTACTTTCCCAACACAAATGTCCTTTCATTTAACATCGTTCTAACAAAGTTGACTTCAATATCAATAAAAGTAACAATTAGTTAAACTGAATCTGTAACGCTTATGTCTCTTATAGAATTAAGACGTTATTTCTTTTCGTTCTCCGAGTCTGTTAATAGCATTAGGTCCGATGTATCGAGAAGGAATCTTAACGTTAGATCAAGTTGGACATCGTACCACCGCTCACTGCCGTGTTCGCTGGCTCGGTCACGTATTGCGACAACCTGATGACCAGAGCAATCTAACAGTTCGCCATCTACAAATTGGGGACAGCCTCGCGGCAGACCACCGGAAGTACGGCGTTCATCATGACTGCCAGATATTCTAATGCCCACGTCAAGACCGTGAGAGCTTAGGGGACAAAGTTGGTCTCGTTGGGCTCGAGATTTCGCCTTGAGATTTAGTAGCAGTAGCATTGTTATCATCAAATAGGTAGATTTGTTCAGAAATAATCCAGCTATTTGAAAATAACGACAAACAAATTAACGCTAACTTAGTAGCCTTATAGTCCACTTCAACTTAGGTCTGCTTGAAATTAGTGACTTTTTAACCTCCTCTTCAACTTTTCGACACAGTTTGAAGTTCGGGGAAATTAGATATTTATTTATTTATTTATTACCAAGTGTTTGTATAATAAAAGGAAGTGTAATAAGAAGGAAGTGTAAGGAAGTGTAAGGAAGTGTAAGGAAGTGTCTGATAAGAATCTGAGACTATCTTTTTCTCATATGAAACAATTGTTTATTCACTACTGGAGTTCATAAAATTATCGTCGGACGATCAAGAGCGTATGTGGTATCGTTCTCATTTGTTCTTTATGCAAGGTTTTCTCATAACTCCCTCTTCACATAATTTTTTGCCATCCGCTTGTCTTGTATGTGTATATCGAAAGTTTAGCTGTTCATCTCCTGCTTAAATTACTTCAGCTACAAAAATCATCAGAGATAAAATTCTGCAGTTTGTGTCTTTCAGGTTACAAAAGGATTTATCCTTGAATTACCTAGATGTTTTGACGGGTACAAAGTTTACTTTGGTATCTCTTAGGTGGAACCCAGTACTTATTGGGGTTAACATCGATCAACTCTTCCAAGATGAAATTCTCATGGTAGATATTTAAAATTCACTTCAAATATTTGAATTAAACTAGCTTGCATCACTTACTACACGAACTCATGTGATTGACTATATCTGTTTAGTGGCATTTTCTTTAATCTCGGCCAGAAACCTTCACCACTTTTGTGTGGGTTAAACAGAAGTTACAAGAAGCCAAATCTGCAGCTGAGAGTTTTAAAATTCAATAATTTCAAACATATACGCGTTTTCGCTTATTAAATATCTCAGTCATTTTAAAGTTAACAGTTACACACTATACAAACTCACTTATAATGCCTCCTTTTCAACTGAGTAAACATGTCTATCCTGCATGTGCGGTAATTTCACCTGCCTGATAAATGCATAAAGGTCGTGCAGCAGAATACAAATTGTTCAATATGCCTAGATTAAGTTTGCGCTTCCTCTTCTCCCAAACAACTTGAATATGTCTTCAATGATTTCTGTTAAACTATTTTTTATATATGTTGTTATGACCTACCGATTGCCTTCTAGGATAAGAAGTTAATATTATTTGTATTATTGACATTCAGATTAATGTCCTCATCTTTGTTGTTATTTTAACCTGATCGCCTTCTGTCTAAATTTCTCGGATGAGAAGTTATCATTATTGATATTCAGACTAAATTCTTCATATTTGTTGTTAATATCGTCTGATCGCCTTCTACCTGAATTCCTGACATGTGGAGTCATAATTATTTAAAATTATTTACGTTCATAATAATGTCCTCATTGTTGTTGTTATTACCACCAAATAAGTTTTAGGTCAAGGATTATCCGACAAAAAAATAGCCTAGCAGATTATAGCATTGGTTCAGGAATTTGGTAACAGCAATTGTAAGTTCTATTTCTGAGCCGAGCTAGAGATAAGAAGGAATATGAACAGAGGGAAAATTAGGTAATAAACAAAGAGTTCGTAATGTTTCGAAATGTTGTATATCAATAAACAGACAAACACGCATATATATAAAAATATAAGTTATATTTTTATTAATGACGATGAACCGTGTAGCCTAGGGAACCGAGAGTGAGAGAGCGCGCTTCTAAGGGGTTGAGGGGAGGGTCGTCGTATCTGTGTGTCTCTCTCTACTGCTACTCTGGCCTGGCTGTCTCGTCTCGTCTGGTGAAATCCGTGCGCCGAGGTCTTTTTATAATCTCCAAACCGGGACTTCCGATTTTTTTGCCTCGCCCACGCACGCCCACGTAATTCTCAGAGACACCTGTTCTGTTTGCCTCTTGTAGCCATTTCCGCTACTGCCGGAAATAAGGTCAAACAAACATCCGTTCCTTTCAACGACCGGAAACGCCCCCGCTTGCATCAGCTTTCCTCGGGTGGGACCAGATTGTTATATTACAGAAATTTAAGTAATTTTTCTAATCATTTTACAACAAACAAGGTGATGAAGTCACTAAGTTACAGTTACCTACTGAAATAATCTGAAAATGTTACTTAAGGAGTTAAATGCGTTTTTCTTTTCATTATAACAATTATATCTAATATAATTATTTCGTAATTGTCAATTTAAACCATTTTTAATTAAGCTATTTGAAAAGATACAAAACTTTAGAATGATTAAGACTCAAAATTATCTTGAATTGTTTAAATATAACATGTTCTTTTAATATACATGACTCTACGACTGGAGAAATTCACGATAGTCTTGTGGAATACGCGAACCTCTATTTACAGGCATGCATATTCATAGTCTTTCGAGTAAATGATGTCCAACGGCCCCCTGTATAGATGCTGGGATTCCATTATCTCTGGTTTGTCCTGTGGATGCTGTGAGTTTTGCAGTACTGCTCATAAAAATCATGGATTTAGGCGAGACGCTGGATTATATGACCATACACAACCTGGTTCGTTTGATCACTGGCCAGTATTTAATCATCCCAGAGCTTATTGAAGATTCATAATCCTACCTTAAACAGCTTTTGAAGGAAAATTTATCCGTCTCGTTGGCCTGACAATTGCTTGCAAATTCATCGCAATAAACCTTATCTCAAAGATACGGCTCTATGTGAATCTCGGACTGTAAAGGTACATTGGAATGGCAATTATTGAAACACAAGATGGCCGAGGAAATAATCGGAAAGAGAAAAAGTTCAGTTTCTCGCATACTATTCTTATTCTATGTGCGGTGAACTTTCAGAACATCGGCGATCTAGGCTCTCTACAACTTCCCCTCTTTTGTAGGTTTTAGAAGTTTCAGTCTGTCTGTCTGAGTCTCTTTCTATTCATTTAACTGAAATGTATCAATCGGTGACTAATCATGTACCTCTTTCAGCTTGCATGTCTGCCTGCCTGCACCCCCTCTCTCTCTCTTTCTTTCTCTCTCGCTCTGACTATATATGTATATATATATATATATATATATATATAGCTGCCTAGCAAAATATATACATACATATAGATAGATAGATAGATAGATAGATAGATAGATAGATATAAAAGTAATATAAACAGTACAAGGTAGATATATCTATCTATCTAGCTATCTAGCTCTATTCGTTCACGCTTATCTTTTCACTGAGAAGTGTCACGTTTTGAATTCCACCAATGGTTTGAATTCCCAGTGTGGAATATTTTGCAGTTGGAAGCTTTGCGCTACATAGTATTCTGATCAATCAACATTACAGGAATTCGTTTTTTGGTAAATTCTGCACCAGTCTAAGCCTACAGAATTCCATCGATTTCAGTGTAGAATGAAAAATCGATGACTGATTTCTCTCTGCCAATCAGTCAATTTGCCTATTTCACGTCAATCAATCATTTTGGTAAATACGGTTTTACGCTCCCCATTTTCTACCGCTTACTTATGTCCTTTGATTTGATTAGACTTGATTGCTTGTCGTAGACAAAAGACGATTGGCTTATGCGGGTCGAAACTAGCATTACAATAATTCCTTTATTTTTCCGCCAAAAAGAAATCTTGTAATGAAGTTTATCTATCACGTTAGCTGTAGACATTGCATCGTCGCTTCGTTGATTTACAACACAAGCATTTTTCGTTTCTTTCTACAATGGGTCTCCATTTTCATTTTCAGATATTTTTTTTGTGAGTAATTTCTTGTGCTTTTACTTTCCTTCTTTCTTTTCATATCCATTATTTCTTTCAATATTCATTTTTTCCCCTCTAGTTAAATAATTTACCCAGCAAATTCTTTCTAATTTTAAATATTTCATTCTTTTGTTCGGTCTTTGTTTCTTTGTTTCTTTCTTTTTTTCTAGCATTTACCTTTTGTAATATATTATTTTTAAATTCTTTTACCAGGCTTTCTTTCTTTCTTTCTTTCTTTCTTTCTTTCTTTCTTCACTCTTTATTTTTTATTATACATTTGATTTCTTTCTCTTCTATTCATTTTTCAGCGGCTTTTCTTTCTTTCTTTTTTCTTTTTTTCTTCTTCTCTGACCGTCTGTCTGTCTTTCTTTACATTCTCTCACATGTTTACCTCTAGATCGCTGTATATATAAATCTTGTTTCGACTTATGCCGTTTGTTTCGTAAATACGGTTCGGAGGTATATATACATGGTGCGGCGTATGAATACAGCGCTAGATTGAGTAAGGTGACGTGGGTCAGTTTCTGGCTGTAAACCATATTGGATTGTTGTGCATTCGACCTCTTTTACTTGTGTCATGTTGTGGAAACGCTTTGCCCTTCATTGCGTTTCCCAAGCGTTAGTGTAACATTTTCTGATGGTGATGTTTTGAAGAAAAATAAAGTCGTCATCATGGAAGTGAACTTAAACATTGTTTTTATGTTCTGAAAAGGAAAGAACAACGACCAACACTGGCCTGTTTGTCTGGCTTAAGTCGTTCGTGTGTCGCTTGAAAAATATACATAAATAAATAAATAAAACAGTAACTCAACGGGTTGCGAAAGTTTCGACCTACAATGAAGTCCTTATTATCCTTGCTTTGACTTATGCTGTTGGGTTCGTACATGCGGAGGAAAGAAATACATTGCGTGGCTGATGAATACGGCGCTATATTGAGCAAGGTTGTGTGGGTAAGTTCTTAGTTGTACGCCATGTTTGCGGGTAAATATGGCATTATATCCAGGAAAATAGAAAGTAACAGTAGTGAAAATTGTAGTTTAAAATTTCTGAAGGTTGTAGCCGTCAAGAAAGCAAGAATATGGGAGCGAGTTCCACAGGCGGGAAGTGCGAGAGAAGAAACTGCAGGAGTAGAATTGTCGTCTGCATTTGGCTAACCTGACTGTGAATGGGTGGGACCCAGTTGCCAGTCTGGTTGCACGAGTAAACACCTCTTGAGAAGGCACCAGTGACTTAAGTTCGTCCGAGCAGAAGCCATGAAAGTATTTATAGAACAGACAAAGGGAGGCCACATTTCGACGGTGGGGAAGTGGCTGCAGTCGTGCCGCCAGATAAGTACCTATCACATTACAGACTCTCCTTTGGAGCCTGTCACGAACATTGAGAAGAACCGCAGGGGCGCCTGACCATAAATGGCAGCAGTACTCCATGGACTGACGGATGGTTAACTTGTATATATGCAGGATGGATTCAGGCAGAAAAAACATCCTGGATGAACATAGTGACCCAACCTTCTTAGCAGTAGATTTTGCAATGGATTCAATATAGTGGTTCCATTTGAGGTCTGAGGAGAGGGTAAGGCCGAGAAGGCGTAATGTATTGCTCTCAGGGAGAATCGCTTGGTCTATGCTTATGGGAGGCAGGAGAGGTTGCCTGTAATGGTTGACAGACAACAGCTTGGTCTTAGACGAATTGAAGCTGACAAGCCACTTCCTGCCCCAGTTCACCACAGAGTGTAGATCCCGTTCAACGTCAGCAGCGAGATTATGTCTGTCCGCAACGACAGGTTTCTTACTGGTGCGGGAGTATATTGTAGTGTCGTCTGCGTAGATGCCTACTTGGGAACTGATCTCATCTGGGAGGGCGTTGATGAAAATAAGGAAGGGCGTCGGGCCCAGGATAGAGCCCTGTGGGACACCAGCATTCATGCTGTAGGATGAAGAGGCACGCCCATTCAAAACGACCTTCATTTTGCGGTTATTTAAAAAAGATTGGATTAGGTCAAGCAGGCGACCGGTAATACCGTAACCCCGTAACTTGCATAGGAGGCCAGAGTGCCAAACCCTGTCGAAATCCTTGGGGATGTCCAGAGCAACCGCACGAGCCTCGTCAGACTCATCAAGGGCCTGGAGCATGTACTCCGTTACGGTTGTTAGCAAGTCGGCCGTGGACCTGGCAAAGCGGAAGCAATATTGCCTGTCAGAGAAGAGTCTGTGGGCAGTGAGATGTTGGACTATTTCAGCATTGATTATGGTTTCGAATACTTTCCCGAATACGACTGATAGGACGATAGTTGGATGGGTCCGAGGGTTCACCACAATTCTTAAATACAGGAAGGACTGAAGAGAACTTCCAGCATGCAGGAAAGCAGGAAGCAAAAAGGCAGTAGTAAAACATTTTAGAGAGGACAGGGGAAAGTTCAGGAGCACACCTCTTAAGGACTATCACCGGGATTCTTTCGTCTCCACTCGCCTTATGGGGGTCGAGTTTTGAAATTACTCGGGATACTACTGTCGGGGTAATAAATACGTCGTGCAGTTTGGCCTCAGTTCTAATAGGAAAGTCGGGTGGGGTGTACTCCGGATTAGTCAAATGTGGAGTTGGATGAGAATCTGCGGGCAACGCACTCAGCTTTGTTCGCAGATGACGTGAGAACCTCAAATTCATGGATTAAAGGAGGTATTGAGGATTTCCTATTGTTCAGCACTCGTTTGCAAATCCTCCAATAGTTCTTGGAGCCGAACTTGCGGTCAGCTATGCGCTGTCGCATTCTCTCAGCAAACAACCGTTTGGCGTCATTTAGGGTTCTCTTGCACTCATTGCGAGCAGATATGAACAGGCGCCTATTGTGATTAGATGACTGTCTCCGGTTAGACGGAAGTAATGGTTCCTGTGGGCAATGGCGGCTGAGCAGGCCGGAGAGGAATGAAGTTTTCAGCAATACTTCCTGGTGGGTATGAAGTCATCAATGCCAGCTTTCACCCATGACGAGACCTCAGAGGCACAGTCATCAACTGATAGGTCAAACACTTTTCCCCAAGGGACGTCGCAGAGGAAATCGCAAAAGGCATCCCAGTCAGCTTTTTGGTAGAGGTAGGAGGTCCTATAGGTAGGGGGCTCCTGGGGGGAGTGAGATTGGAAAGAAATACTGAGAGAGACTACAGCGTGGTCGGAGTTGCCGATAGGGCAAAGCTGCGACACTTGACAGGCCTCAGGCGCAGAGGTGAAACATATATCTAATAGTGAGGAATGACCCGAGGGAGTGCTTGGGAAGCGAGTGGGGAAGTCCACCACTTGCGTAAGGGATTGGGGAATAGCGAAGTTCATCGCGTGAATGCCCGCTGGATCAGTAACTGCGTTTTCAAACCACTCAGAGTGATGGGCATTGAGGTCTCCAAATACAAATAAATGGGCACATGGGTGATAGGAAATAGCCTTATCTATGTCGTCAGCAATGCTATCTAGTAGTGAGCAGTCAGGAGAGGAAGGAGAACGGTAAAGAAAGAATAGGTAACTAACCGAACTGAGGAGAGACAGGCGGAGACATATGTATTAGTGGTCAGTAGATTCGAGTGAAGTCACCCTAGCTATGGGGAGGTGTTCGCTCGCGTAGACACCCAGCCCATGCATGTGGACAGTGGAATCCTTCCTTAAGAGGGGAGGATAACCAGGGATGGAGAAGTCAGAGGAGGGAATAGCTGAGTTGAGGTTAGTTTTGCAGAGTGCAAGGATGTTAGGGGACTTTTCATGCTGGGACGCTTCTACACTAGGAAAGTTTGTACGAATGCCACGGATATTAGTGAAAGGTTAATGGGTTTAGGTGGTTTGAATTTAACTGGTTTAGGGTCGTTTCTGATTTGTTTAGACATGTTTTTGTTTATAGAAAGGGACCTAGGGTAGAGGATACAGGCGGTCATTATCCACGATCTGTACTGGGAGGGAAACTGGCTAGGGCTGCAATAAGGTGTGGCGTCAGGGTTGCCCACCAAAAGCGCTTGCAGGGACACCTATCCATGCGCGACATGGCACTACAAGAACCACTGTAAGTATCAGATTCTCCAAGCCGTCCTTCTTCATTACGCGTCCTAGAAAATTCAGCACCCTTCATATTATGTATAAGTTGCCTTTTCGTTTTCATCTTCTCTAAAACCTTGCCGTTGCTCGTATGTTCGGTCCATGGTATGCTCAACATCCTTCTGTAGAAACACATTTCTGCTGCTTTGAGTCTTTCCTTCATATTTGAGTAGATTGTCTAGAATTCGTTGCCATAGAGATAAACAGATATTACTTAACAGTCCAGTACCATTTTCTTTGTTTCTAACGAAATATAAACAGTGTAAATAGCAATTTAAAAACCTGGAAAAATAACGGTTACTAGAATCCTATCATAAAATATCAAGGTGCTATGTTTTAACTAAAATTGCTCATTCAGTGCGTTTGATTTCTAAAGGCAAGTCAATAAAGATGGTCTTATCTCATTCATTTGCACTTAGTCATTGACGATGCTGGATCTTCATATATCTTTTCTGTCTACTCGTTCACATTTTACTGCATAGTTCACAGTGTATTCTCAATGCTAGTTTATCAAGTTCTTCTTCTTCTTCTTCTTATTATTATTATTATTATTATTATGACTTGCTCTGTCAAAATAGCAGATATTGCTGGAAATATAAGCAAAGTATGAATCTAGATATCCTCATGTCAGCTATGAGTAAGAGTAAATCTATACCGTTAATATTACAAATATTCTTACCATCTAAAAATATCTTCTGCTTTTAGGTAACCTGCAAAGTAATGATAAACTATGAAAAACGAACATATTATTATGTTGTCATTTTTCATCATTTTTCGATTTCTGCTATGGTCGCACTACCTACCAAGTCTGCAGAAAGACATAAGGCAGGTCGTGGTGTGTTGTTATGGCTCCATTTCATGTTTTTTCTATCTTCTCTAACATCCGTAGCGTTACATAGACAAAGTTCTCCTTAGTGTGTGGGCTGTACTTAACAAGACAATTTTTTGTTTATCTCTTAAGCTGGGGTTTCCAGGGATTATTTCAATGTGTTGTTTTGTTCCATTTTTTATCACTCCATTATTATTATTATTATTATTATTATTATTATATTTTGATTTCTGCTATGGTAACGCTACCAGCCAATTCTATGGAAAGACCTAAGGCAAGTAGTGTTTTGTTATGGGTACATTTCATCAGTTGTTTTTCTAACTTCCATAACAATCACTAGCATTACTTGGACGACATCTTTTTAGTGTGTGGTCTGTACATATTAAAACAATCTTTTGTCTTTCTTTTAAGCTGGGATATTCAGATCTTTTTTTTTTTAATCATATCACCCCAAGCAAGGCAGTAACGCCACTGAAGCGCAGGGGGCTACGTAAGAGTGAAAAGATTGGAAAAGAGAAAACCGGAAACCACATCCTAAACAAGGAACAAGGGATGAGCCTCTTCACCTGTTCAATAGACGTGGGTGGAGTGTAAACCGGGCGATAGTTTAGTCTATCTACTCCAATTGTCTTTTATTGTCTTCCTTTTTTATCATTTCAAGCGCACCTGCTATGACTGTTTCTATTCTTGTTTTCAATTTGCACGTTTTATTTCTATTTCGATTTGCTGGTCTTTATACTTTAATAGTTTTTAAAATTCCTCGGTTGCCATATAACAGTGCGATGGGCAAGCTATATCAATTAATACGTAAGTGTTTTTCTTTCGGTTTTTAGGCGTTTATGCCCAGCTTATTTCCTGTCTGTAATGTCTTCTGTTTCTGTAAATGGTGCTGAGTGATGTCTATACTAGTGTTTGTTAACATCCTTTCTTAAGTGCGTATTGTCTAGTGCAAATATTACCCAACTCTATTGTGATGATTTTTAAATTTGTTTGTTGCAAGTGCAGAACATCTTCAGATCTAATGGTTTATGATTTCCTGATATTCGTCACAGAACCTTTATTTTGATTCCTCATTATTATGTGTACTATTTGCATGAAAGTTCTTGATGAAAGAAATTCTGGCCTTCCGCTGAAAGAATAACGCCTTCCATTTCAGTCTTTAATCAATATACTCGTAACCATCAATGACTGTTGGCTTTATCAACATTAGGTTTATTAGCATGTTTTGGATATTGACCATGGAGAGGTTTGTATTGCCAGTATTGTTTTATCTGTTATTTTTGGCTTCTTTTTTTCCGTAAATTTTTACAACAGTTCTGCTTTGGTTTTCTACATAAGCTACTAAATGTAAATCTTGTTTGTATTTACAACCTTCTTTCTTGTTTTAATACTTGTTTACTGTTTTGCTGTTGTTTGATCAATTGTATTATCCCTTTTATTGTTGTTTTATGCATGATCCTCAGCCAATTGTTCTTGTCTTGTATGACAATTATAGTTAAAAAAGGTGATTTTCTAAGCGCAGTTTAAATGTGGCACGAAGCCGACAGGGACACCAACTAAGGGTTGAACTCAATACTCAATTGTAAGGCTTGTTAACGTTTGCACCACGTTGATTATAGCTGAATAAGACCTTTTCCACCTTTACGGGGTTTGTATGGACGGTCTGCATCAGCTATTCGAAGATGCATGTTATCTTTAACGAGCAGGTTTCTTGCCTTAGAATCCATTCGTCTGAGGTTATTTTAAGTTCAGTAGAAAATATTGAAACTATATTGAACCACTGGTAATGCGAGGCTATAATATGGCCATAATCGTTTTCTGAGAATTCCGTTCAGTTCTTAATATCACTTGCACTCTTCTATAGTACTGTTTTCTCGTTATTTCTTTCAATATTTATGCTAAATTATTTACGACTCATTTATACCGAGGTACGTGTGCGTTGTGGTGCCGAGTTCGAATTCCAGTTGAATTCCTTGCATTCACTTACGCACACATACCCTTGGGAAAGGTATTAATCTGTCTCTTCCCTCCAGTTATGGATTAAAGAATAGAATAGATTGTGTTCTTTAGCCTTGGCTGGCAACCAGTTTACCACAGAAAGCAATGACAACCTTCTGCGGGATAATCTATTGCCCAGTCTGTCATGTCTCTTTTGTGTATCAGGTATGGCACTTAACTGACTGACTGACTTATAGGGTTCTTCTTGCACTAAATTTTTTATTGCTACGCCACGTTTTAAGCTAATGGAGGAGGCTTGTTGTAGTGATCCCCGTAAAATCGGGACTTTTGTACATTTATCCAAACCGAATTCCATTCCAATCTCATCTGAAACATTTTAGTGTTTTAGGAGACCTTCCAGCTCAACCATTACTAGCATACAACTTTGGCATCCATGTAAAATAGATGGCTTATTATCTTTTGAGATAATTTATAGCTATATTTCGTCCTGTTAAATTCACTGGTGAATGCTATTAGTGACATAAAAACAGTAACGGAGACAAACCTTGAAATATTCCTCTGTTGATGTTTATTTCACCAGACTTAGATTTTCTTTCTATGATTGAGGTGAAGTGTTTTTTTCCATATCGACATACGTTGATGAAATGATTACGAAGTGATACCATGTATATGTTTAAAGACTTAAAGTACCAGAAATGAGGTACAGTATCAAATGCCTTACGATAATCTATCCAGCCAGTACTGGGATTTTTCATTGTATTGAAGCAGTTTTCCCAGATCACCCTAATAATAAGTAATTGGTCTTTATATCTATAAGAGTCACGTTTGCACTCTTTTTGTTCAATAGGTAGTATGTCATTTTTTCTCAGAAATATTTCTGTTTTCTCAGAATAGACGTCAACAATTTCTAAGTACTAGGAAAACATGTCATTGGTCTGTAGTTTTAGGAGAAACTTGGTAGAAACGTTCTTGGGTAAAAAGAATGTAATTTCTTTGATTACCCATTTTAGTTAGACCCTTGACCATTTTTTGAAGTTTTTTACTTGTTTTGTTAGGTGCTGCATTTAGATAACACAATCAAAAGTTAGGAATTTTATCTATTCTTAGAGATTTATTTTAATTTTATCTATTCTTCAAGATTTTTGATATTCCTAAAATAATTCGTTTAAATGTGTTTTGAACTCGTTTTATTTCATGATCGTGATTGACTAAGATAACTCTTTTCTAACTCTTCTAAAATTTCAACGTTATCTTCAAAGTGATTAGTGTGTATCTCACTTGCTGCATTATGATTTGTGGTTTGTGTTAGGTTGGTACATATTATGTCCATTTCTAGTTCCCGGTCATGTTCTGTTAATGCACCTATTCCGATTGCAGTTCTTTTTATTTCTTTGATTTCAGCATCTGTCAATCGGGCATTGATTTACCTTCTTACATTGTTTAGATTTATTTTTGGTTTTGTTACTTTAATTTTTCATTGCTTGTCCAACCTTTCCTCACCAAATGTCATATGTGTGACGAGTGATGTTTTTGTGAGATTTATGCAACACTTCGTATAATGTAGTCAGAACTAGTTTGTACAACTTACCAGTTTTTCTTTTCTTTCTATTTTTCTTTCTTCTTCTTTTATATCTTTTTTCTATATGCAGTACCGTAAATTACGTCGAATCTTCAAGCCTGAAGAAGATTTTCAAAACTAGAGGTCGACTTATTTGGTAGCATAAAATACAAAACTTTACCACCAAGTTGTAAACAATCGAATAGCACTCCTAAAAATTAATTTAAGCAACTTTTCGTACCTACAATTTATACTAATAACCGCTAAGTTATACCGAGAAAATAAAAGGTACCAATCGGTGTGTGATGTAGGTTGATTTTTATAAAACGCACGTGTATAAACATACAAGTAAGGGTGTTACTTTATGTATTTTTAGCACAGGTTATCGTATACTTTATTCTAAATTCATTGACCCGCAGGCTTAAATTTTTGGCCACTAGTAGCCTACCGTATCTTTGGAGGTTGACCTTTACGTTAGTTATAGGCTTGATGTCGACATGTACGCGGTGTTACGGTAGTTTTATAATAGGTTGTCCCAATACATACAAGGAATTTTTATATAAACAAAAGCCAATAAACATTGCTTTCTTAGCGTCTATCGCACAATTGGCTGGGAAGAGGTAATCGAATGAATAACAACATTTAAAGAACGAGAAAAGTAACAGCTCCCCACCTGAAAGATTGACCTAAAATAAAACTGTGTTTTTAATAGATAGAAATGGTTTTAGACGTTTTTTACGACTATTTTTTAATATTTTTTCGATTACTGCCTTTTACTATTATACAGGTAACACGGATAGCCACTACCATTGTTGCTGTAATCTTTTTGCATCTTAATGGACAACAAACCCCGTTTATTTGACTGGCTTCAAAGATTTGCTATCAAAATTCTAACGTTATTGCCTTTATAATTCTTTTTTATTTTTTTTTGTTTTCTCTTAGTTCCATTCATTCATTCTTTTGAACAATAATATATTTGGCATTTGAGATATTAGTCTTGAGAAAGAAAGCCATAAAAAGTAATTTATTAGAATATACGCCGTATCTTTGTTATATTTTCTCGTGTTGGTTATATCAGTTGTTTGTTGAATCTTGTCTGGCAATCGTCCTCAAGAATTAAATCAGTAAAAGTCTGAGCCTGCTGAACAACGTGCGATAAATGAACAGTATAGACTCACATGAAATTTAATTAAATTAATTAAAGGCACGTGAGCAAATGCCTTTTTATGCAAAGGTATAATCTGCCAATGACGTGGAAGCAAATTAATGATTATAGATATTTAAATATGGCCGTAGAGACCCACTGATTAACGTTTCATGAGTTTGAAAGGTGACAGAATTATTCTACTGATTCGATCATTCTTATCAATTCACGAAATGAAAGTTATTCAGCGCGCTTACTCTTCTAGATCTTTTTATACTAATACAGGTGTCCTCTAGGGTCTTTATTCTTGGACCTACTTTGTTTTCATGTCTATCAATAACCTTCCTGATGATATTAGTCCTCCACCTGGTGTCTTCGTTGATGACAAAACCATTTACTCCCGGCTCAATAGTAAAGTCTAATAATAAGTTTGATAAAATCAAATTGATAGCTGATTTGAAAAGATTCCCCATAGTCTATTGTTGACTAGGCATGGCATGTTAATTGACCCTCCAAAACGAGACGTCTCTCTTTTTATCATCGAGAGACCCCTTTATGTCTTCAGTCAGCATAACAGCTGTTAACTTCCAAAAAAGGGACTGATTGTAACTCTTGTATGGAAAGATTATACAGAATATTGCTAAGTCTGATGCGAATTGGTTCCCTGTATCATGGTAGACATTTTTTTTCCAAAATCTATCTTATACATTTATATATCTACCATTCGTCTATGCTTTGAATATTGTTGCCAGATTTGATCAGGTCCTGTTACTGTATTCTTGATAGAATTAAAAGAAGGATCTGCAATATTATTGGTCCTGGCCTAGTGTCTTGACTTCAGGTACTTCCCCATTTCCCCAATTTAGTTCCACTGTGCCTTTTCTATAAATACTTTCATGTAACTGTACCTAGACTTTATTAATTTAAGCGCAATACTAGATTGGTGTCAAGATCTCATCAGTTCACAATTAAATTAGGTAGATTTAACCATTAATTCTATGCCAACAGTTTATTTTCTTGCACTTCATGCTAGTGGAACTCTCTTCCGCTTCCAAATTTTCTAGTTAACTTTTCAAAAGTAATTTTATTGTTCTTGCTCCTTAATAATGTTTCTCTTTTTACTTATCCTTTCAAACTCAATAACCTCTTTTGTGTTTTCGTGACTTTACTGCCTTGCATGGGGGGGGGGAATGATTAAAAAAATAATATGAGAAATAAATTTAATTTAAGTGACTTTAAATGCGACATTGTTTAAGGTGTCAGACTTTAAGTAAAGTTAGTTTTCCAAAATTTCTTAAACTGCTAGAATTTTACGCACAGACACGTCTAAGAATTACAAAGACTGGTCAGGAAAGTAAAAATATTCCAATGATCGGTTAGGGTGAAATTCTTTGTTGATAAAAAAAATCAGAAGTGGTTCGCCAGACTGGCTCAAACTGCTAAAATGGAACATTAACCAGTCGTTAAAAACGGGGGTGTACGAAAAAGAACTTCTGAGAAAAGGCGGCTACAATTTGCTAGATATCACAAAAAATGGACAATAATAGATTGTAAAAACTTTTCCGATCATTATAAGTTTCGACTTTGAATGCGACATCCGGGTGGTCAAGCGTGTATAAATGAAAATATGAATTCATCAAGCATCGGTTCAGGCTGGTGTTCGTGACTTAATGGCATAGGGAATAATTTCTTAGTATACATTGGTGACTTAAGCGCCAATTAAAATCGTTTAAAAGCCTCTATCTTCCGAAGTATTGTGGCTGTCCATCTAGCACAATTTACGTAGGTCTCCCTCTGGTGGACAGCGAACAGTGTCAGGCATTTAAGAAACAATGGCAGCTTAATTCAAAGAAGACTGCAATGCTTTTTTTTGTTTGTGTTAACGCAGCATCCGAAAATAGTAGATCTCTGTCCCATAGAGAACCTTTCGGGTGTGGTGAAAAGAGAGAGTCGAACTTTGGATGTGCAAACAACTAATCTCGGATATCTTCTAAATACCAACGTAATGAACCTAAATTTCGAAGAAGTACTTGCAGAATCTATGCATCGTAGACTTGACGAGAGTTCTACAAGAAAATCTGGGTACATCCCCTTATTAGAACAACATAAGATGACCTCCTTCTTCTTCTTCTTCTTCTTCTTCTTCTTCTTTATGCCTTGTCCCTACAGGCCTTTGATGGACATGGCTCTCGTTCTTTATAGTTTTAAAGAAATTTTGTTTTTTGCTTTTTTTCCTAAATTTTGTTCAAACATCCATTTACTCAGGCTCATTCTTCTTCTATGTACTATGTCCCTTCAAAACGTTGGCGATCATGACCCGCCATAATTCGTGTTCTTTGTGGCTCCCTATAAATAAATAAGTAATCTCGTTTAAATCCTCTTCCGCCATCCATTTACTCAAACTCAATAGTTACGACATGTTTTCTTCTCCCCCTCGCACCTTCAATCTGTCCTGTGTGTCTCATATTTTCCAAACCTGCTTTCCTCATTATGTGCTCCAGAAATTGCAACACTATTTCTGATATTAGATAGTTGTCATTTTTATTTTTATTTTCTCTTAAGCTTCATCGTTGTTTGATGAATGGTATTTTCATCATTCTTCTGTAGATCCCTATTACTGTTGTTTCCAGTCACTTCTTTATCTGCGATGACATTTTTGTTTAGCATTCAATGCTGTATAACAGAAATGATTGTGCCTGATATTTAATAAACTTTGTTTGATACATAGCTGTGGAGCGCTCAATGACGACTTTGATGACAGCATTGAAATCGAAATTTGCCTATACTGATTAATTAGTTTCGATTATATTCTTCTGTTCTGTCTGTCTTCTGTATTAGTATCCAAAGTATATTATAAATATATAATTGCATAACTATTGATTCATTCGTTTTTTACGGTTTATCAACCTTTTGCTGCTTATTTAAAGCTAGAAAATATTTTTAGATTATGATAATTCCTTTTTTTTTAGATAACAATGATTTATTAATACAAGTCCTACTAATTAACCCATAGGTGAGGGAGAAAAGGTGGATTCATAACTTGCCAAAGATTATTTTTGCGTAAGTGAATATAAGGAACCCGACTGAAATTAGAACTAGTCTCTTAGATTAACAATTCCGAGTTTTTATCTATCACACCACCCGCACACCCAAGCTTACAGCAAGTGGTATTTCCAAGTAGACACCTATCTAGCTACTGACTTAGCTAGCCGTTGCTCAAGTTTGCTGATCGTACAAGAACCGATGTTCCAGTGCATAACAAGGAAAAAAATGTACGAATAATGTAAACGATTTGTGCTTTCATTTATTGTTAAGCTACGAAGTTTTTGATCTGGCTATTTTCAACTATAATAGGTTTCACCGATTATTTGGCGCCATCAGTCAAAATATTTTATTTAACAAATAAAAAGAGGCACAATAAGAAATAAGTATTTCAGCAATATCTAAATTTAAACTTATTTTAAAATGGAACTTTCTCAGTGTGTGTGTGTCTGTGTGTGTCCGTTACCTATAGACTCCAAAACGGCTGAACCGATTTTCTTGAAAATTTATACAGTTGTACTATAAGCGTCTGCAAGTGTTCTTATCTAGGTTTTGTGTCGAGGTACCCCGATAAATATCGAAAATCGATAATCGAAAAAATCGGGTTATAGAAGGAGTGGTCCGATTTTAATCAAATTTTATACACTCATAGACAAAGACATAAGAAACGATATTCAGAAGTTTCAAGGTTGCAGTTCTTACAATAATGCACAAAATCGATAATATATATATATATATAAGGCAAGATGTTTGTGTGTGTGTGTGGTTGTTTATCTATCTGTATGTCTGTATTTTTTTCAGCCCTTTTATTTTAGTTTTTGCTTCGGGTTTGGCTCTCAGTAGGTATTATTGTAGTTCTTAGTCTCAGCCATGATGTCATTTACTCAGAGGACTTATTTAGCCTTCAAAATTCAGTTTACAACGAAAAAAACTTATTTGATATCGATACCAGGAAATCAAAATTTGATTTACATCCATTCATTTTTCTTTCAGTCTACGGTTTCGCTTTAACTGAAAACAACTATTGCTTTTTAGTCTTTAGTGACAACGTCCAAAGAGTCTGAGCTCCAGGACCATGGATGAGTTTTAAAGCTTTCATTACACCCGAGAAACGCCGGGCTATACTGCTAGTTTGTCTATACTTTTGAGATGAGGTAGTGTAATTGCTTACATTCTTAAGACTGTTCACCACATTTCTATTGCCATATTCACGGCGTTTCAAACGTTGTACGCTCCGACCTTTCTCAGATGACTGGAATTTCGATCACTGTCCTAGGGGATAAAAGCGATGGTTAGATCAGTGACTTGACCCAAAGAGTTGTGAGTTCGATATCTGGTTACAGAAGTGGAGGATAAAAATCAAGCGAGTTTGATTAAAAATTCATAACGAAGACATCCGGAAGTAGCATGACTCAGGGAACAAGGACCGTATACCGCAAAGATCAAAATAAAGAGTTTGAGCCTAAATTGCAATCATCTGAAGAAGGTCAGTGCGTCTAACGGCTGAAACATCGCGAATACGGCCAGAAAGATGTGTTGTTTTGCAAAATAACCCTTTTTGTGTTCATAATTTTTCATTTAAATTCTATATTCTAAGCAAGCGCAAATAGGGGAGAAAAACCTCCGGACCACACAATTTTGCTTTTATCGAATCGTACAATTTTATCACTAGATTAACAATTATTAAGAAGATAGTCATTTAAGCTAAATTTAATTAATTTAAATGCCAAAACTTTAAATGCCAGCCTCCATTTATCTCATGGTTTGCAGTTTTTCTTTATTATAACTACGAGTTAACTTTTGACATCGAGTTTATTTGCATTTCACTATGAAACAATGTTTATATTATAGTTGAAGCTATAAATCACTCCACAACATTTTTTTCAATGTCTATGTTGGCTGTTTTGAAGATGGTGTTTGACGTCAAATTTCGTAATTGATCTCTACAGGTTAACGTTTAAATTTCATAATTTCATTTTGACTTAGAAATAAATGATAAAAATCACGTTGAAACGATATCTTAATTCTATTTAATTTTCATTGTCTACATGAATAAATGTACCGCAGAATATACCAGGATGAAGTACAAATGTCAAAGGAAAGAGGTCCAGATTAACCATGCCAGGCAATAAATCCATTAAGACACAAGAGTTTTCTGAATGTGAAAAATATGAAAAAAGAGAACTGTTATTAAAAAGAACAACAACAGAGTAATCAAAAAGATATTAGGTAATGATTGATATTGCATTTAAATTTTTGAATATCAATTTTTGACCGGAAAGTTAGCCAGTTGAGTGCCATACGTGATACACGCTTTGGGCGATCATGTCTCGAAAGAAATATGACTGACTGTGCAGAAAATTATCCCGTAGTAGGTTGCTATTGCTTTCTGCGGTAGGCTGGTTGCCAAACAAGGCTATAGAACCCAATCTGTCTTAGTATTTAACCCATAACTGGAGGGAAGAGACGGATTAATACCTTTCCCAAGGGTATTTGTGCGTAGGTGAATGCAAGGGAATTTAACTGAAATTTGAATTCGGCTACTCGATTTGTCGTTCCGAGTCGATATCGACTTCACCACAACGCACTGGAAAGTATGGAGCTAGAATAGCGTTCAACAAGAAAGAAGTGTGAGAAAAGAAACTGATAACATAGAACTTACGCACACATCTAACCGATTGATCTATAAATTGATGAGACCTTGTTGTGAATTTTGTACTGCGCTTAAATTCATAAAATCTAGGTACCATAATGATTTTCTAAGCGCAGCTTACATGAGGCACAATAAGTATCGATCTCAAGACTCAGTTGTAATAGATACTAGCAAGACAAACTTGCTAACCATTGCACCACATTGAGGTGCCCAAGTTTAGATACCATATTGATTTTCTAAGCGCAGCTTACATAAGGCACAAGACCGAAAGATGACGTACCAAGTGAGGATCGGTCTCACAACTCAGTTGCAGTAGATCCTAGCAAGACAAACTTGCTAACCATTGCACTACATTGAGGCGCCCAAGTCTAGATACCATAGTGAATTATACACTGGAACAATCACCATAAAAGTATGTATTTAAAATAGTGGGATATATTACAAAGCCGTGCTCTCAACAAATAAGTCCTTCATTGTATTAGATGTGACCATAATTTCGATTGAAACAATGTATTCTTAATTAAAGGAGAAATTAATTTATGAAAGCGATATTATATTGAAAGTGCACTAATTTTTTCGACAGAAATTAGTGTACTTTCAATATAATATCGCTTTCATAAATTAATAATAAATTTACGTCTAGGATCATACTTCTTCTTTTATGTGGCGCCTCCCTGCAAGACATGGGCGATCATGGCCTTTCACATGGTCCTTTGTAGCTCTTAACACCCTTATTCTGAAGTATTTTCTCTTGCTCTAATACAAGCGTTTCATTTTGGATTTTATATGTCCTGTTGAGAAGTATGTCTTTTGTCCTGTTAATTTTCGTATTTTTTATGTATGTCTCCTTTATTAGTCATGCGTAATCTCTCCATATTTCTGCACATTTTTCGTTGAGTCATTCTTTTCCAGCCTATCTGCCTTTGCTTCCTATTTCCATCTGTATGTTTCTGTATTCTGTTCCATGTCTTGGAATTGTTTTCTGTCTTTTGCATCATGTCGTGAATCTCTCATCTGTGATCCATTCATTTTTTTTTCTTTTACGTCTGTTTTTCTTTGGGACGATATCGTTTGCCGATTTCACTAATGCTTTTCCTGTAGTGCGTCTGATGTCGTGTTTCGTTTCTAATTTATCTCTCGTATTTTTTCACATTGTCCGTGTATTTTTCCTGCAAGTTGAGGTCGTTCACGTGTTTGTTGTATTGCAGTCTGTGTGCTTCGCTAGGCTTCTTCAATCTGTAAAGATTCATTCTTAGTTTATATATAACAAGGTGACGCTTCCACAGTCGGCAAATGGGTATGTTTTTCAATAAACAACTTGATTCCTAAATCTCATATTTATAGTTATAGGGTTGATTTTCTTTTTCGTGTCACCTAATGGTCTACTCCATGTGCATAATCGTTTGTGTGTTCTTGAAAACATGTGTTGGTTATTACTTGGTCATTCGCAATGCACTATTTGAACATGTTTCTTCTCGGTCACTGCGGTTTTCTACTTCGAAGTTGCCAACGGTTACATCTTCACTCTCCTTGCCTCTTACTTTGGATCTTATTTCCCAACAATCCTACTACCATTACAATGTGGGTATCTAAAAGCAATAGCGATAAAAATAAATCCAAAATCGATAAAAAGATGAATGGGGTCGGATAGATTATGCGTCTAGAGACAACGGCTAAATCGAATACACATGTAGACGATGTTTTCGAAAGTAATTTAAACTTATTTTTAATGAAACTTTATCTGTGTGTGTGTATGTGTATGTGTCTGTGTGTGTGTGTGTGTGTCCGTTACCTATAGACTCCGAAACGGCTGAACCGATTTTCTTGAAAATTTACACAGTTGTACTATAAGTGTCTGCGAGTATTCTTAGTTAGGTTTTGTGCCGAAAATCGATAATCGAAAAAATAGGGTTAAAGAAGGAATGGTCCGACTTTAATCAAATTTGATACACTCATAGACAAAGACAAAAGAAGCGATACTCAGAAGTTTCAAAGTTGCAGTTCTTACAATAGTGCATAAAATTGATAATATATATATAAAAGGCAAGATGTGTGTGTGTGTGTGTGTGTGTGTGTGTGTGTGTGTGTGTGTGTGTGTGTGTGTGTGTGTGTGTGTGTGTGTGTGTCCTTTATACAAATCCACAATTTTTATCCGATTCTCACCAAACTTCACACAAACATTCTTTAGGTTGAGTTTGTGCTCCAGGACCATGGATTAGTTTTACAGCTTTCATTACACCCGAGCAACGCCGGGCTATACTGCTAGTTTTTTTAATAAAACTATCCTAAAATTTGGCGAAATCTTAGGAAATGTCGCGTAAGCAAAAGCCCCAAACAATAATTGTCTGCTTTAACTTTTTTGCCTTCCATCTATATGGCCGATGCTAACATTCCATACAGAAATTCATTGCGGCATCTTGGGCTAACCTTTTACACTGACATGAAGTGGATAGATTACAGTGAATCAATTGCTAGCTTCGCTACTATGAATGACGGTCCACTGTGCCGTTCTAGACACAATTTTTCTCTCCAGAATCAATCTAACATGTTTATAAATTGCTCGTTATGAGTTCATATCTTGCATAGGGAAGCTACGTTATGGCAGTGAGAAACTTGCTCGCCGCCGTAACGTAGCTCCCCTATGCCTTTTCTATAAATATTTTAATGGTAGCATAATTTTTGATGGTTTTTAATTAAAAAAATGCATGAAAGAAAAACTGAAAAATATGAAATTTAAGAAAATGAATGGTTTAATAAACAAAAGAAATGTAATTATTTCAAACAATTGGCACATTTAATTTTAAGCATGAAACAGACTGTAAATGAAAAACTAAATAAGAATGTTATCTATCTATCTATCTATCTATCTATCTATCTATCTATCTATCTCAGTCTTTTCATATCTATCTATCTATCTATCTGTTTCAATTTGTTCATATGTAGGTATGTATCTATCTCAGTCTGTTCATATCTATCTATCTATCTATCTATCTCAGTCTGTTCCTATCTATCTATCTATCTATCTATCTATCTATCTATCTCAGTCTGTTTATATCTATCTATCTATCTATCTATCTATCTATCTATCTATCTATCTATCTATCTATCTCAGTCCGTTCATATCTATCTATCTATCTATCTATCTATCTATCTATATATATATATATATATATATATATATATACAGTAGCACGCATTGGATGCATGTTATTTTCTGTTATAACTAGTCTATGTTAGCCATTTTGCCTGATATTTGGTAAGTAATATCTCGTAAAGCTGTTTTAGTTGTAGGTGGAAGGAAAATTAAAAACTCATGTTTGAATCCATTTTATATATATATATATATATATATAGATAGATAGATAGATAGATAGATAGATAGATAGATAGACGATCATCGGATGGAATGTTCATAGAAAACCAAAATATAAATGTAAGTAGACACACAAGTTGGTAAACTAAAAGACATCACAATCAAGTGTACCAGCATACTACAACAGTTGGTCGTCTTGCATGTTTCTTAGTCTGCCAACTGGTGTGTCGATTTACATTTCTATATTGATCAGCCTATGAACTTTGCAGCCGAATATCGTATATATTGAATAAAATATGCCGAGTCAGAAGCTCATACTTTGAACAACAGATCTACTTCCTTTAAATCGAATGAGAATTTACCAATGCATTTTGACAAATCATTTCGATTCTCGTTACCGATAGGTGCGCTTTGCAACATGTCGTTCATGTCTATCACTGAAAATCTTTTCCTACATAGACGTCCGACCTTGAAATCTCAGGTGGAGTCAGTTTTAATTCACAGAAATTGAAAACTGACACAAATAGATGTTATCGAACAGTAGCTTATTCGAGACATTTTACTTACTTTCGTCAAAGACTTCCGTGGGAGACGAACCATGGCCTTTCAAGCGTTATCAAAAAGGAAGTCGGTGAAATACTAAGATTTTGATAAATTCGATAGGCTAAGAGTAAAACGAGAATTTTTTTGCTAGCATTGGAATCAGTCAACTAAGAAACGAAGTTTTCAATTCCTCAGAATTTGATTGATTTATTCAATTCCATGAGTACAATTCCTCTAGTTCGACCATCTTTCAATCCGACCTATGTTTGATCGGGACATTTTATTCATATTTAATAATTCTCTCAATTCATTCTACAAACAATAATCGTGTTGTTCGTCTTTTTAATCATACGAGTATTTGATCAAATATTCTGATAATGTCAAAATTGACCTATAACACGTTAATTAGAGCAAAGAAAAAACGAAATTTTCTTTATTAACTACATAAGAGACTCTTTTTTGTCTTCCATCAGCATTGCTGATACTAACATCGTTACGCATTCCAGGGCTAACATTCTCTACTGACAAGAAATGGAATAATTATATTAAATCAATTGTTAGGTCTACTACTAAGGAAGTTGGTTTGCTGTGTAATGCTAGAATTTTTCTCTCCATAATCTATAAGACATATTTACAAATTTACTATTTGGCAATGCTTTCAATATTTCTACCACATATGGTCCGCATTCTTCTTCTGCTAAATAGATTACTGGTCAACAACAAAAGATTGAAATGACGTCGAGACACCAAACGTCTTGTTAGATAATTTGAGGACGCTGAATTTGAAAATAACCTTACTTTTTCTTGATTAGCTACGGTTTTTGCTGTACAAATGTTAGGGCGCCGCCCATATTGGACTACATAATGGACTGTTCCCATTGCTATATATAGCAATTGAGGATTCTCTACAGAGAGTTGTGGCGAGTCACTAGACTGACGACTCTACGACACTGTCAGCTCTCTGCCTTCTGGTAGAGGTCGCTCTCTGCTTCCGAGCAGAGAGCAATAACCCAGTCGTGGTTCCGCCGAAGGGTAGAACCACGACTGGGAAAAAATAGACAGACATATTTTTGGCCCGGCTATATGGCCGGGAATACCCACATTAAAATGACCATGTGTCACATCCGGCCTTGCATGGGAAGGCTAGTAAATACAGTTGTGGCGAGTCACTAGACTGACGACTCTACGACACTGTCAGCTCTCTGCCTTCTGGTAGAGGGCGCTCTCTGCTTCCGAGCAGAGAGCAATAACCCAGTCGTGGTTCCGCCGAAGGGTAGAACCACGACTGGGAAAAAATAGACAGACATATTTTTGGCCCGGCTATATGGCCGGGAATACCCACATTAAAATGACCATGTGTCACATCCGGCCTTGCGTGGGAAGGCTGGTAAATACAGTTGTGGCGAGTCACTAGACTGACGACTCTACGACACTGTCAGCTCTCTGCCTTCTGGTAGAGGGCGCTCTCTGCTTCCGAGCAGAGAGCAATAACCCAGTCGTGGTTCCGCCGAAGGGTAGAACCACGACTGGGAAAAAATAGACAGACATATTTTTGGCCCGGCTATATGGCCGGGAATACCCACATTAAAATGACCATGTGTCACATCCGGCCTTGCGTGGGAAGGCTGGTAAATACAGATGTGGCGAGTCACTAGACTGACGACTCTACGACACTGTCAGCTCTCTGCCTTCTGGTAGAGGGCGCTCTCTGCTTCCGAGCAGAGAGCAATAACCCAGTCGTGGTTCCGCCGAAGGGTAGAACCACGACTGGGAAAAAATAGACAGACATTTTTTGGCCCGGCTATATGGCCGGGAATACCCACTATAAAATGACCATGTGTCACATCCAGCCTTGCGTGGGAAGGCTAGTAAATACAGTTGTAGAGAGTCGTACGGGTTCGTACAGAGTCACTTGAGAGTTAGACACACTTCCGGTGGCGTACCGGAAGTAATCACTTATACACACGTCTTACGATGGATTGGACTATTGTATCTCTTCTATTGTAAATACTACTAATTCACTTCTGTACTTACTAACCGTCTTTCCGCGGAATGCAACTTATATTCTTATTCTGTTGTTGAGTTATTCATTATACTTGGCGACATAACAACAAATATGCCTCATTTTTGGAAAAAGCATTTTTTCATTTGTTTTCTGTATATATATTGACAGATGGTTATATTTCTCAAACGAAAACCATAGAAACCTCTCAATTTGTGTTTAAACCAAAAAATATCGGTTTGCTTATTGAGAAATACTATCTTTTTTATAACAAACTCTAAGTCATTAAAAAATAACACGACTGAATGTACCAAGCCCAACAAGTATTTTCATCAAATCATTTAATAAATTAACAGCAGAAATAAAACCTTCGTGACCATAAGAACTATGGTTAAAATTTTCACTTCCTTGATTGTCCACCATGTTATTTAAGTCCCTGTTGATAACTTAGCAGTAGTTAGTGTTCATTCCTTTGTACCACCGTCTATGGCATCGCTCTTCTATTGTTTTGATATCCTGATCGAATCATTCTCCTTACTCATCACTCACATCACTGCAATTATCCGGAAATTTATCTCGATGGCTATGTAAAAATGTACCTTTATATTCATATTAGCGTATTACTGATAAAGTGTATCACTGATGAACTGATGAAGTTTATCAGTTAATTTGTTTGTTTGTGTGTGTGTGTGTGTGTGTGTGTGTGTGTGTGTGTGTGTGTGTGTTTTGTGAAAAATTGGAAAAGTTCGGTACTTCTATCTTAAAATTTTTTACTCAAAAACACGATTTTTTTATACAAAAGTAGTTTATTTCCGGTTGCTGACATAAATTGTCCGGCCTACCTGAAAATTGATGGGTTTTTACAACCTTTATTAATTAAATGATGCTAGTCATCAAAGATTGTAGATGATCTTTTTTTTCCAAAATTGATCTAATTCACTACAGCAAAAACGCTAGCTAACCATGGAATCCAAGATCATTTTCGGTATCTGCCTCCATCAAATTAGCTAAAGAACATGTTTTTTTCTTGGCACAAAAGATCATGTTGACCAGTGTCATTGATGAAATCAAAAGAATGATCGCCAATATTATTAGTCCTTTCTCACCACTGTAATGTAGATTTCTTCTGCATTTTCTAAATGTTATGGGGAAACACACCTATTCCTCAGATAATGGATTCTCCCTCCTATATTAATAAGAGTTAACAGGAAGTTAACGGGGGAATTTCTAGAGAAGTTCTTGGGAAGTTCATAGGAGTTCTTTAGACTTCTATTGGAGTTCAGTAGAACTACTAGGCAGTTTATATTAGTCGGCAGTTAACCGAATACTAAGAAGTCAACTGTCAGTGGAAGATTACCATGTTCCTAACCTTTTGGGTGCGTTAAGTGGATTAGCAACCGACATAGCACGATTATAACATTCAGTGCGAAAACTACGCCACAACACTAACAATAGATTATAAATTTCAGTTCGATAAATATTTGATCAAAACATTTTATAAATATTTAATGCTTCTGTCAGGCCATTCTTCTGACACAAAACCTGTATTTCAACTTTATCTTAATCCTCTCAGTGTTGTATCAAAACAATTTATATTTTTCTTTCAATTAAATTCTACAGGTAAATGTCTTCCCGTTCGACATTTTTTAGATCAAATTAAAATTTGATTAGAATATTTGATTTATATTCAATCTTTCTTTCTGATTGTAGTAATCACATCAAAATGTAAACGTTATGTCGTTTGATAATTAAAGCTGAACAAAATATAATCAACCTTTCATCTTTAAAATACATGATGCATGTATGGAAGACTTTTCCTGAGTTGTGAGCGAGTAATTCAATTACAGTCAATATGTTATCACACACACACACATACATATATATATATATATATATAAAATGTGTAAACGTGTTATTACGAGACCTAGGTTTCTATTATGTGGTGTCTTCAGGCGTTTTGCAATAACTGATTTTTACTGTTTTTAAAGAACGCTCACCTAACAGGGTTTTTTTTATGAACGCTCACCTAACAGGTGTTTTTTTTTTATGAACGCGCAATTTTAAAAAATAAGAAGTTATAACGTTTTTATCCATGGTTGTATGACCCTAATAGATATTTTATGGTATGGTTATACGTAGTCATAATTTCTGTTTATAAATAAATAAAACTATTCAAAAGTTTTACAATATAATTGTATTGAACACTTTTAAATGCAACTGTGTACTGGTCTAATTAAATTATGATGAAAATGTAAGTAATTTAATAATTACACACACACACACACACACACACACACACACACACACACATATATATATATGTGGGTGGGCGGGTGGTTGTTTACCCACTCCTCCACAAGAGTGAGTTGTGACACAAGGTCAGTGGGGAACGCAAGCTCAGACGCTCGGTTCAAACTTCAAATATTTCCCAACTACTGCTGACGCAGCAACTGCTGGGTAAAAAGTGTTGAAAAACCCTATTTCTTTTTCTAAAATATTTTTTTTCCAATATATATATACATATATATATATATATATATATATATATATATATATGTATAAACATCAGTGTTTGGGCAGATAGGCAGAAAATGTTAAAAATTTTCAGGATGCGATGGGTAAAAATTCACTAGTTTATTTCTTTTAATTTCGCGTATGCTCTTTGTTTGATTATATTTTGTCGCCTATACACTATAGTAGGGTACGCTGTGCGCCGTCTGTGAGAAAAAAATCACCATGACGCCAGAGATTTGGAAACGGCATGCTGTACTGCTTGGCATTCGCATCGGAAGTTCCAATTTTGGAGTGTTTGGGTATCAGTTTGAGAACAGTGCAGATGATTTCGAAAGAGTTGGCTGAATCTAATGGTGATCACGAAGGTAAGGCAGCTTGAATAACTCACTCTGACCTTTCTAATAAGAAAAGAACTTCCAAATTGTTGGTGAGAGCCTTAGAGAGCGACATCAAGAGCTTCGAGGAGATAGTGCTGTTTTGGGTCAAGAGGGTGTCTGCTAGAAGACTCTTGTTTTAAAAGTAGTGTATATATATATATATATATATATATATATATATATATATATATATATATATATTGACTGTTTAATTACTTAGGTTCTGGTCATAATAAGATTAGACCAGTGCACAGTTGTATTAAAAAGTGTTCAATACAATTATATTTTAGAACTTTTGAATATTTTCTGTTTGCAAACGAGTTATTACGCGACTTAGGTTTCTACCATAGGCGAAGACTTCAGCCGATTACAAATGCTACAAAATACCTCTTACGTTCATACATTCATGGATGAAAATGCCATGATTCCTTGTAATTTTAAAAATTGCGCATTCGAAAATTCCCTGCGAGCGTTCAAAAAGCACCGTTACCTGAGGGTTCTTAAAGAAAACGGTAAACGGCAAAATCAGTTATTGAAAATCGCCTGAAGACACCACTCATGGTAGAAACCTAGGTCGCGTAATAACTCGTTTACAAATGGAATATATATATATATATATATATATATATATATATATATATATATATATATATATATTACTTGTTTCAATTTGGTATCTCTAATATGTGATTCGTACTTTGCGTTCATCTTTTTTCTAACGATCTTACATTCTGTTTATTTGCAGTTAATGTTTCTTTCTTTTTACTTTCTTTTACTCACTATCATCTGTAGAAGTTTTGTAGTTTGTTTTTCTTTTTTATGTCCGCTATCAACACTGTCATATGTTGTGAAAAGTGTGTCCGCCAATTATGAATAAGACTTCTAATTCTCTCAGAATCGCCTCGCTCTGTATATTGAACCTGTATATTCAATAAATCCGGCGAGAAGACACATCCTTGCCTTACACTCCTTTCTATTTTGTTTTATTTCTAAACAGAAATCTGACATACACACGTACTTTTCCTTTTAATGATTGAATATATAACCGAAAGCTCTCGATTAAAATCCTTTATTGATTGCTTTCATCAACTTACTAATGAGTTATTTTCTTTGTTAAGTTATTATAAAGCATGAAAAAGAAATCCGAAATAACTCTATCTCTGGCTTCATCCCAATTTCTCTCTTCTAATTTGATTACAGACTCTGAATTTTTCCCCTAATGCACAAATGATTAACAAAAGTAGGTGGACATGCACCACGTCCTTATTCGATAAGGCTGTCGCCCATGTCTGCCAATAGATCACAGATATGACTACAACTCAGTGCCAACTGTCGAGAGATAAGGTATAGCTGTCGACAAGCGCGAGATTTAAAACAAATAACAAGCCAAATAATCAGACTTGCCGTGTCGAATCTGATTCAATCTGGCTTCGAAGAATCAGAGGCTTCGGAGATAGCAGTGGTGGCAGGCAGGGGCTTGTTTCCAGAGGTACAGAATCAAGAACAATGAGAAAACTACGTGAATCATTGTATAAATAGCATTTTTTACCTCCATTTAGTCAGTTTTAGAAGTAAATCTTTAAATGCTTTTCATCTGCAATTTTTTACTGATATTAACATTAGTTATTTTGTATGTGTAGAAATTGGAGATGACATGTCAATATTCAACAAGTTTTAAACTATCCTCATCTTCGTTGTTTATTTTGTCTGAGGCGCCGAGATATGTCGCAGTTAATATTCAATTAATGTTTTCCACTGTCTTTATTTTCATTGTTGATTTTATCTTTTACACTCCCGTCATTTCTTAATATTCAAGAAATACTGGTCGACTCTTGTTGGTTTCAAACTACTTAGAAATGATTGCAAAAACATCTCCCCAAATTTATCAACAAATCTTACAGATGCATGCCTGGATTTCTTCCTAGCCGGTGAGATTGACAGCTTCTCCGTCTCATTCGCTCTATTCTTTTTGTTTTTGTATCGTCTTGAAATCTGAATGCTGCGATCGATTGTCTCTAGCCGTTTTGTGTGTTAACACCAATCTTAGTTTGTGAAATTTTTGCGTAATTTGTCTTGTATATGTCTTGTTTTCTTAGTATTATTTTGTCCTGTTCCTTTCTTTCGTTATTTTTCATTGGAAACTTTGTCAGTTCTGTTTCTTCGGCATTTTTAAACCATGACCAATTATTTTACAGATACGTTCCGACAATTTTTTAATATTTAATAAATATTTTTGTCTATCCTCATCTCAATTTTTGTTTTCGTCTGAGACTTGGATATCCCTTGCTCATAATCATTGGCGGTATAAAACCATGTTCATTGTTCTTTTGTGTTTTTCTGAAGATTTAAAATTAGTTGCTAATAGCATCCCATGAATATTATGTATAATTGCACGTTCACTGTAAGACTGTAACAAGAGTTACCGTCAATATTTGAGGAATATTTTAGGCTACCAACATCATTGTAGATTTGGAATATTCAATTTATGTTTTTACTATTTTCATTGTTATTTCGCCTGAAAATATGAGATATGTTGTTAGTAATATTCAATAAATATCTTTAACGATCGTCCTTGTAGTTTTTTGCTTGATATATTCAAGTGAAGTATTTGATTAAGGTATGTTGTTAACATTAATTGATTGTTTTGAATTATATTCATTTTCATTATTGATTTCGTTGAGATATATATTGTCTATAAAATGAATGTTTTGGACCATATTTCAATTTCATTATTGATTTATTTGAAATATATTGTTAATATTAAATGAATGTTTTGAACTGTTTTCATTTTCATTATTGATTTGGTTAAGATATTTTGCTAATATTGAATTAATGCCTTGGATTATACTCATTTTTATTGCTAACTTGTTTGTCTGAAATTGTTATATCCAATGAACTTTTGCGTCTAGCCTCATTTTCTGTATTTGGATTTTCTTGAGATGAGTTTTTTCTAAGTTTGTTTTCTTTTTCTGACCATTTCTTTGATTTTTTCCAACTTTCTTTTCTCTTTCATTGTGTTTTACTCTTTTGTTTATTTTTTGTTGCATAAAACATTAACCATTTTTGCACATGCAAATCTTTCAGAAAACATCGTCATAAATTAAACACGTAACAATTTTTTAAAATGCCAGCGGAAGTAATAGATTTAGCAAAAACTGTAATGTGAGATGCGATTTCCATTTTCCCCGGATACACGACAATTGTAACCTTATGCCAAACTTGGTTAGATTGCCTAAATTTACAGGCATTCAATGAATTCTTTAACGCGCTTCGTTCCGATTTATTTGATCGAGAACATATATTTATTTAACATCAATATTGTAGATGTACCCTTTGCGTCGGAAATACCTTTGGTCTCAAGATAGTGTCATTAAATATCCAATGTAGTTAGAGCCTTCGGAACATCACGAATCGCAACAGCATCTACGTCGTCCGCTTCGTTAACCCACCTCCCTCAACCATTCGGATTACTTTTCCTTGTCACGACATATCGACCGATTAGCAGTCCCGAGTGATTAAATGAACTGACAAATATTCTAAGACGAGCGAATTAAAGGGAATTGGGGTCCGGAAAGTGTGTGTGCGTCGTTTCTTCTCAGCCATATGAATGCATCTGTCATGTGAAATCGTGCAGAGAGTGCGGCGCTCTTTGGTCGATATTTCATTGTCAAAGACAAGGTGAATTCTATGAATTTCAAATATTTCGGCGCAAGATTGCTTGTCGGTGATTTCATCTCTCGTCAAGTCCGAATGTTGGCAATGTCTTTTGGAAGAAATGCGTGAAGAGGTTGTCGTATGAGAGGTTTACCGTTCAAAGACGTAGTGGCGGCTGCTGCTAAAGGCGGTGGTATTATGAAGTTGCAACCGTTGAGCAAATTACAGCGAAATGTCGCGTTTATCTTTGTTTTATTGTATTTCCTCCCATATGGACCGACAAACACCAATCAGGATGCAACAAGGCAATGTAGAAGATTTGTCTTTTTCTAAATATTTCATGTATCACGTGTGCTTACTTTTTTATGAGTGCATTCATGTATGTGTGTACACAAATGTGTGCTTCTGAATCCACGCGTAAGTGTATCCAGGAAAATTGCGCTTAGCATGCATCTGTTGTGAGGCTTTTTGTATAAAATTGTTGACTTCTCAGTGTGTTTGTGTACTTGCTTACGTATGTGCGCCTATTGGACTTTTTATATAAATTTGTTTACGCCACAGTGTGCTTGTTGGCTTCTTGTTCAACGTCTCTGTGCTTGCGTGCCTTTATATATATTATATTTATTCAGAAATTATAACATGAATATGTTATAATATCACTACAAAAGTAGCTATTTTGTTTCGACACTTTCTGTGTCTTGTCAAGTGATATATTATCAGTTCTACTTTGTATTGAGCACTTTTTTAAGAATAGTGTATCTTTGGATACGGAATATTATTCCATCCATACCTACCCTATACTTGTATATATATATATATATATATATATATATATATATATATATATATATGTATAAATATCTATATATGTATATTTCTTTATTATTGTGAATCTGCAAGGGGATATATTGATGCTCAGTCGTTAACTGCACAGAACGAAAAATTGGTGATCCAATGTAAAGAACTGAGACAAAAGAATATTATATTATATTATATTACCATCAGCCCTGTGGATATATAAAAGAAAAGTTTGTTTAAAGCAATTTAATTCTTAGTTTTGGTGGTCCTAAATTAATGAACTATTTCTTGCCTCATTTAACAAATGATTCTTGTGTTCATAGCAGGAGGGAGGAGCGATGGATTACTACCTTTCCCAAAGCTATTTGCGCGTAAGAAAACACAATGAATTCATCAAGAATTCGAACTCGGTTTCGCGATTTCTTGTTCTGAGCAATAATTACTGTAGCACATCTATATCATTGATATACCGAAGCCTAAAGTGGGACTAGGAAAGTGGATGAAAAGAAATTATTCCTTCTGTCTTTCTCTCTCTCTCTTTGTCTCTCTCTGAACTCTTCATTATCTTTATTATATTTTGTTGAATGCCTTTGTCAAAAAGATCTTGATATGATTGATTGTTTCTATTATTTTATTACAATCTTGAATGCATTATTTTAGGAGAAGAATTTTTCTTTTTCTTAACGGTCAAGATACAATTAGTTGTAAGCAAATGAAGTAAAAACGCATAAAAGACATTCTTGACACGGAGCGAATGTTTGGCCTCATTATCGATGGACCAAGACAACAGAATTTGGGGAAAATTCGACTTGGAAAATAAAGATAACGTTTTGTAATAACTCATCTTATTGTTTTTTTTTTCTCTCTATTTTTTCTTCTTTTCGTTTTTTTCTAATTTTCGTTTTCTTTTTTCCCTAGACTAAATTTTTAACGCTCCCTTGCATTTTGTGCATTGTGTTGCAGTGGATATCTGCTTGGAACGAGAAATCGGAGAGCCGAGTTCAAATTCCATTTGTAATCGTTTCATTCACATACGCGTAATCACCCTTGGGAAAGGTGTGATCCGTCACTTCTGCCTACAGCTCTGGGTTAAAAAGTAGAACAGATTGGTTTCTATAGCCTTAGTTTGCCAATCAGTCTACAGTAATGGTAGCTAACTGCGGGAAAATCTGCCTAGTCAGTCATGTCTCATTCGAGACATGATCGCACAACCGTCTCTCGCATATGGCACTTAACTGACAATTTTTTTAATTTTTTTATTTTTCTCTTTCCATTTTTTTCTTTCACTATCATTCATCCTTGCAGTATATTTTGGTTTTCTTTCGTAATTTACGAATACAATTCCTTCTCTCGTTTCTTTTCTTTCTTTCGTGCTTTTTTCATTTATTTCTTTTTTATTTCCTTCTATTTTCTTCTTTTTTATGAACTAATTTCTTTCTTTCTTTCAATATGTTTTTCTTATTTCATTTTATTTCTACATTTTCCAGAAATGCTCATTTTCCTCATTATTTTACTTTCTTTCTTTTTTATATCCCTTCCCTACGCTTCTTTCCTTTTTATTTCTTTTCTTTTCTTGGCGTAATTTCGTTCATTTTTTCTTTTGTAGCCTTTCTTTCTTTCCTTCGTAACCTTTTTCTTTCTTTTATAAATTTTTTTTGCTTTCTTTCCTTTTTATTTTCTTTTCTTCTTTCTTTCTCTTCTTTTTTATTTCTTTGTTATATAATTTCTTCTTTTCCGACGTCTATAGCCTGTTCTCTTCTTTCTTTTTTTCATATTTTTTCATTCTTTTTTCTTTTATTCTTAACTTCTTTCTTACTTTAGATTTTCTTTTTCTTTTTTTGTCTTTTTCCTTCATCCGTAATTTCTTTTTTTATATCGTTTATTTCCCTCTTTTTTTCTTTTCTTTTTCTTTTTTACTTCATATTTTTCTTCTTTACTTTTCTTCCTTTGTTTATATCCTTTCTTTCTCTTTTCTATCTTTCTTTCTTTAACTTTCTTACCCTCTCTTTTCTTCTTTTCCCTTTTGATTGTATTGCCTTCTTTTTTATTCTGTATTACTTGATCATAATTTTTTTCCGGTAGTATCTGATCATTATCGCCGCAGATTGAAATTCCATTGTTTTGCACCCGGTGAGGTTTAACATCAGTGGTAACTACTGGTTTTAAATCGAGAATAAGTGAAAATAATATCTTTTCAACATACCAGCCATCCCCACAGCATACTAGATTATATTAATGTCACTGGAATAGGGCCAATTTTTTCGATTTTCCTTCTTCCAAATCTAAATTAATTTCGGTAAAATTCATTCATTTAAAGTGCCTAAATATCTTGGAAGTTTTATTATTTTCTAAGACATTCTCTCTCTCTCTCTCTCTCTCTCTCTCTCACTCCTAAATTTTACTCTAATAGTGTCAACCTATTTAAGGGGATAGGAACATTCAATTCCAGGATACAGGTAGGTATGCAACACTTTATGAAAATGCAGATCATCTTTATTCAGTCAGCACAATGGTCTCCTTGGCTTCTTCTGTTCCTTTATCTCCTTGTAATTAAAGTGTCCATTCCACCACATGACACACTCAAGTTCAACATAAATTGAAGTAGCTTAGATGTGGCACAAGGTCTAAAGAATGGGACACCCAGTGAGGATCGAACTCATTATTCAGTCGTAACTGGTCTAGCGAGGCAAGCCGTCTAATCATTTCACCACGTTGGAGTGTTTCAAAACTGCATGCATTTAAAGACCCGTGTAAACCGAAATTATGTATATCTTTGGGCCTCCAGTGTAAACCTAATCGATGCCTAGATCTTTAAGGTTCTAGTTTACTTTAAAATACATATGTATCTCCCCTCTTGATTCCTGTGTAAAACAAACTTATATATGTTTTACAACTGCAGTGTAACACAGGCATAAGTCGAATTATATTACATGTATGCAAATCCGGCTTATGTTTACCTTTTAATTCAACCATAAATCGAACATATGTCTACCTATGGTGTCTTTTGTTCTAAAGTACTTACCTTCAATATTGAATATATCCAAGAAAATGATATGTCGTTAAAGAAACCAAATTGCCTAAAATATTTTTCATAATTATCTTAACTATCGAAAGGAGATGAATAGAGATGGGGAAAACAGATTAGTATAGACAGACAAATAGAAACAAAATATTGAGACATTTGTTGATATTTTGCGTGTGAAATTCTTGTTTTTATTCATTTGTCGTATTTCCGCTCTTAAAAAATGATTTAAATCATTTTTCATACGTACGTATTGTTGTTTGCCGCCATTTGCATTGGTTTAAAGCCAGATATTATTTTTTCTTTGACATCCAATCGTTCTGTCAGATGATTTTTATTGTGTATTAATCAGAACTACAGTGCACGATTATGGCTATATATTAAAATTTGTGTTACAGCTATATTTTGTATTCTAACGTTTTTTATAAAATAAAGTTGAAATTTTCTCTATAAAAAACTCTTAAAAAGTATGAAATTACTAGTACTAACGTTTTGTGTAAAGATTAAAGAAATTTTCCTTAATCTTAGATAAAGGATACAGGACTTCCAAATATTTGTGTCATATTAATCAATCACGAATTTTACAAGTCAGGTTGATTGATTATTTCAGATGAATTATAATATGTTTTACAAAGTTATTTTTATTAAAAAATGTTTTTTTATGTTTGACACTGTGGATGTACGCCTAATGGAGCGAAATGTAAGATCGGCGTGCCGAGTTCAAATCCCAGCAACGAAACTTTCGTTTCACTTTCGTATAGATCACCTTGAAAAAATGCGTCTCCCTGCCACTATCGGTTAAATATCAGGACTTTAGCTACGGTTGACTTTCTGTCTGGGAGAACAACTCTGAAATCAGAAGCTACCATGATGTTGCACGCCAGGTAGACCTTAAAAGGCTAACAGAATAAAGTTAACCCTAGACAATCTGGTCGATCAAAGTGGCACACGAAAGGATATATGTAAGACTTTATATACAGTTAGAATTTCTCGTTGTTTCTATACTTTTCGGTTCGGTAGTAAATCGTTGCTCTGTTTCTTCACATTCAGCCTGTTCTCATATCTGATTGGCTAAGCGTTTTCAATTTTTTATAATTATATAGAAATTTATCGATTGATATCATTTTTAAGGTTTATAAACACTTTGCAGGTTTTTCAAATGCGAAACATATTTTTATAGTGTAAGAATTCTTTTTCGAGAGAAAAAATGTTTACTGACGCATGTCTTACTAATTAACCCGTAACTGGGGGTGAAGAAATGGATTCATATTTTTCCTTTGGTATTTGGGCGTCATTGATTATAACGAATCCATCGGGAAATTGATCTTAGCCTTCTGTTCAAGAATTCGGGACAATTATTTATTATACCAACCACATATCTAAGTTTACTTCACTTGGTATTCTTCAGCGTTCAACAATCTAGACCCTTATCAATCTTGATGTTTCCTAACTTCTGTGATCATACGGCAGCCGGTGTTTAAACGTGATGCTGCCGTCAGTCTATAGTAAAAAAAAAAAACTAGAAAAGGCTGTGCGAGAGGTAGTTTAGCACAACACCGTAAGTTGCTGCAAAATCAAAGCATTTTAAATATTCAAGTCATGTTCTTAAATAGCCAAGAATAACAAAGACAAAAATGGGGAACTCAGATGGTTTGTTTACCCTAACGGCCATATTCACCTTATCTAGCGCTAAGTGATCATGAGCAAAATTACCACAGCAAAATGAATAGTTCAAGCGCTCGTCCAAAAATGTTTCGCATTAAGACAAGCGGAAGTGTATCAAAGAGCTTCCTGATAATTGGCAATATGTCATTGCAAAATATGGCAAATATATAATAAAATCGAACATGAGGTATGACTGAAAAGTAACAAAATTGATGTCACAAAATCTTTTATTCAATTTCAAATAAAAAAATTACATTGTTTCCTCTTCAAAGTAAACCCCACCAGTGCAATGCACTTTTTCATATTTTTTTGTTGCTTCTATGCAGATTAAGGATTTTTCTTGAATATCGCTCATCTCCGTCGTCACGGCCCTCTTGATTATCTCTGCGCATTCAAAACGGGCTACCTTGATGATCGCATTGAGCTAGAAGAAAAGAAAAAGGTCATACGGTGCAAGATTAGATGAATAGGGTGGTTATTCCAGTACAGTGATGTTTCTCTAGAGTCAAGAACTGCCGGATGCTGAGGGTGTTCTCTGTGGGTGCATTTGTCGCAGAGAAGCACTCATGATTTGTTCTGCCACATCTCTCGCATATGAAAAAAAAAAGGTTACAGAAAGCTAAAATTATGGATATATCAAGATATCAAGTAATAACACAATCCGCGTATCCCTCTTTCGCCCGTAGCTCACACATCACACATCACACCTAGTCCCAAACACACCTCGTATAATTAGACATTTATTAAAAAAATAAAGTGAGGAACAACTTATTTATGACTGAACAAGACTGCAGATGACTATATATATTGTGTGTATTTTGGCAGCATTTTTCATTAATGCAGGTTTCATTGAATAATATAGACAAGTTTTGTTTATTAATTTTGTGTAGAATCCGTTCGTAGCGTCTGATATACTTGATGCTGATATCGTTGGAAGACAACAAAAATCACAGTAATTGTTGGGTTTTTTATCGGGTCTAAGCTTTCGGCTCACATAAGCCATTATCAAAGAATAAATATTAACACAAAGTAAACATAAAACGTTTAAGTTATTAACAATAAAGAGAATTAAATCGAAGAGACAAGTTCATCCCTACCGTGGCGGATGGCCGCAGACAGTGACAAAATCACTGTAGGGATGGACTTGTCTCTTCGATTTAATTCTCTTTATTGTTAATAACTTAAATGCTCTATGTTTTCTGTGTGTTAATATTTATTCTTTGATAATGGCTTATAACAATTACTGTGATTTTTGTTGTCTTTCAACGATTTCAGCATCAGACGCTACGAACGGATTCTACACAAAATTAATAGACAAATCTTGTCTATATTGTTCAATGAAACCTGCACCAATATATATATATATTTCGATCTTGGACGGAAGCAAGTGGATGTCTAGCCACACTGATGAGCTGTGATACAGTGAAACAGGCTTATATGTGAATGACGAATATATATATATATATATATATATATATATATATATATATATCCATGTTACATAAAAAATGACAGACAAGGTAATACCATTAAGTTTTTATATAATTTTTCAGGTTCGTATAATTTTTTTTTCTTTTCAGAATCCAAATACTATAAGAATTGGCCAAAGTTCCGAAAAGAAAAATAATTTTCTAAAACATGAAATATTATATAAAAAGTTAATGGTAATAACTTGTCTGTCATTTTTAATGAAACATATAAAAACATTTTGACCCTTGGTTTACATTCAGCTCGCATCTTCTCAATGATTGACTTATCGAAATAAACACATTGAAAAGTGTGCATCACACTAGAAGCCTTAATTTATTTTCAGTTGTAAATCTCTTTGCCATCGACACTTGTTTCTTGTAATTAACTCTTCGCCCCCAAAGAGAACAAAATAATGGTTAGTGACTTTATATTATAATTCTTTTTCTCGTCTTTATTTTCATTATCTACGTCTCGTTATCGTTTCTGAACTAACCTAGTTGCCTGCAAAGGAACGATAATGATAAATGGATTCAACTGAGAAATTTTGCAAACCAAACGTAACACATAAATGACCGGGGATGTGCATACCTGGACTGATTTTTTTTTACTTTTTAACAACCTTTTACAGGTAATTTAAAGACAAAAAATATTTTTGATTATTAGAAATTTTTGGGGATGATAATGACTTTAATGTTACAAGTTTTTCTTCTGCAAGTAGAACTGGATTAATGACTTTCCTAGGGTTATAGGAATATGATGAAGCTGACACGAATTGAAAGTGGCTCCCCGTTTTCCACTTCCAAACCATTATGAATTACACAACCCGCACATTCAGGTCATGTTATTACAAAACGGTCACCCATCTACGTACTTCGTTGATCACTTGCGAACTAGCGCTTCAAGGTTAGGAATAACTAAATGCGTGGGAAGATGCTGAATGAGATATTCATGTTTGAATTTTGTTGTCGTAAAATAAACATTTTTTTGTTTTTTGCACCAATATAATAAACATTTTCTGAATGATTATGTATTTTAGAATATGCATACTGTTAGATACAGGCATCATACATATAGCTAAATAAATCAGACAACGGAATTCGTCTGATAACTTGCAGTTGGTGGCCATTTTCAATTTTCAACGTAAGGTGCATACGAAAAGCCATAACCAAAAAAGAAAAGCTATGGAGAAGCTATAAGAAGCTTATTATGGAAGGTCATATTTATATATATAGCTTGGTTCAGTTAAATCGATCAGAACGGATATATATATATATATATATATATATATATATATATATATCAGTTCATTCTGAGCATATTTATCTGATTATTCATATAGCAGCGGTAAACATCCAAGATGGGATTGGTAAATAATCCGGGATGTCAACGGCCACTGAAGCACGTGCGATCGTGTTGGTTAGATTTTTGGACATTTTAGTAAGTCATGATTTGTATTTATATATGCTTAATTTTAAGTGTGTTTTGTTGTTTTTTTCTAAGACATTTTTTTTTATTGGACTTTAACTAAGTTAAAACTTAGTTAACTCAACACCCGTAACTTTTTTTTTTTTTTTTATTGGAGTAGATAGACCAAACTATCGCCCATTTCGCACTCCACCCACTTCTATTGAACAGGTGAAGAGGCTCATCCTTTGTTTCCTGTTTAGGATGTGGTTTCCGGCTTTCTCTATTCCAATCTTTTCACTCTTTTATATATATTTTTTTTCAATTGGAGTAGATAGACTAAACTATCGCCCGGTTCACACTCCACCTACGTCTATTAAACAGGTGAAGAGGCTCATCCCTTGTTCCCTGTTTAGGATGTGGTTTCCGGCTTTCTCTTTTCCAATATTTTCATTCTTACGTAGCCCCCTGCGCTTCTGTTGCATTACCGCCTTGCTCGGGGTGATATGATTAAAAAAAAAAAGTAACGGCTTTATACACACAAGCACACCTTCACCAACCCTAGTTTACAATATCAAACAGCCATTTCTCGAAAATACTGGGAATTAAAAGAGAATAACTTAAATTCACAGATAAAATGGAAGCTCATAGACAAGGCTAGTACCTCTAATAGCTTAAGAGACAGATGTAATCTATGTTTGACAGAAAAAATAAACATTTTGAAATTTCAATACGAGAATAAACTTCTAAATAAACTGAGGGAGATCATTGGTTTGTATCGTCATAGACATGAATTTTATTTACAACAAGTTTCCTTTTATTCCAATTAGTCTCAATAATTTTTTAAAAATTTTGGCTAAGCAGTTAATTACCCATACCTACTACTACTAATTCAGGGAGCAAGCCACAGAAGAAATTACTATTAAAATTCTGCTAGCTTAACCCTATAAAAACAATTAGAGAAAAAATTAAAATTTTGAAATTTAACTACCAGAATTTACTCCTAAATAAAGGGAGGGCGATCATTAGTACGTGTCGTCATAGAAATAAATATAGATTGCAATAATTATCTTATTCTTCCAATTAGTCATAATAAGGTTCTTTAAAACATTAGCTAAAGAGTTACTTCCTCACAACCTACCACTACTAACTCAAAGGTCAAGCCACATATCTCCCATTACCAAAGAAGAAATTACTACTAAAATTCCGCTAGCTTAACCCTATAAAAACCAATGTCTCCCAACCTCACCCTTCATTAGAGCAAACTTCTGGGCTTAGAATTCTTCCTCATTCTTTGTTTACATGGGGCTGAGAATGCATATCTTAAAATGAGATGTTGAAAATGGCTATTTCCCCTCTAAGTTTTATCTATCTATCTATCTATCTATATATATATATATATATATATATATATATATATATATATATATATGCGCCATACCATACCAGTTGATATCTAGCTAGATAGATATCAGCATACGTACGAGGCTTCGGGGTATTACATGATTTTTATTAAAGATAAACATGTGTTAGTGCATATTCAGGCAAATACCCTAAGGAAATGCATAAATCCATTTCATCCAACAACTATGGATTAAATAGTAAGACTTGCATTTGGAAAAAAAAAACATTGTTATCTCTAAAATATTACTAATCGGAAGAAAGATTTATTCTTCCAATCAAAACTATTCCAACAAACGTTGATATGCCTTGAAAAACAAATCATTAAAGTAGAACTGTGCTAGTGTTCTACTGGCACAAACCACGTTTAATATGTCCACATTCCTGGTTATTTCTCTCTCTCTCACTCTCTCTCACGCTCTCTCTCTCTCTCTCTGTCTTCCCCTTCCTTTCCCCCTCTCACTTTGTACACGTGTGTGTGTGTGTGTGTGTGTGTGTGTGTGTGTGTGTGTGTGTGTGTGTGTGTGTGTGTGTGTGTGTGTGTGTGTGTGTGCTTCAAGTGGTCCTCTCGGTTGGTTTGCTTGGTCCAGTTGATTCGATCCGAACTGGAATGGAATACCAGAATTGTAGTCTGGTTGAAAAGCATTGCAAATTCTTCTGGTAAATGAGATATTTGCATTTATCAACTAGACAAGTATTTATGCTCCATAGCGCCTCGACCTGGTGTAATGACTAGCAACGTTTCTCATCAGAACAATTATTACTGAATAGTGAATTCGATCCTATCTATCTACTTTCGGCCTTGTGTCACATCTAATCTACATTTGGAATATCTTCATAGCTTTTGTGTTCATCTTCATATTACCTGACTAATAAATTCGGTTCACATACTTTCAGTAAAGTGTATCTTATTAACAGGCTTATTAATACATATATCCTATATTAATTATTACATTTTAATTTTGTATTCCTTTCACTCCCAAACAAAGTAATAAAACTACTAAGATACAAAGAGTTACTGAGTTTGAAATAATAAGATAAACATTAATAAGGAGAGAGAACAATATAATATGAAGAAGCAAGATGGCAACAGCCAAATTTTTAAGATCCAAGTTATCCTAAAATAAGAAGAAAAACCGATATATATATATATATATATATATATATATATATATATATATATATATATATATATAGAATTGCGAGAATAGAAACTGTTAACAAAGAACTTTTAATTATTGTTTAGAAGTCGTGTTATTACGTTTCATACTTGAAAATATAGAGGTTGGGTGTTTTAATGTTGTCAGGGTAAGCAAGAAATGAAAATTTGAAAATTGATACTTTCATTATTTTAGTTAATATCAAGCATAGTTGAAAATTTAAGAACACGTAAGACCTAAAATATTAAATTAATGGCTGCCACAATCTTAACAAGAATATGATATGCAGATGACACAGTGTTGATTGCAGATACAAAAGGGAAACTAACAATAATCCTACGGAAGGTAGTAATGGTAAACGAGAAGAAAGGACTATACATTAATTGCAAGAAGATGGAATGCATAGTTGTCAGCAGAAAAAGAAGCCCACCATAAGAATTACAAATTAAAGATAGCAAAATTAAGTACAAATATGTAAATTTCTGAGAATTGTGCTATTATACAGAAATGAATTGTGGACAACCTGTTGTAATTAAAAGAGAGAATCAGGGTCGGATTCTTTTTAACAGGGGGCTACGGTTTTACCACCGTGAGTGTTGTCTCCCTTGGAATTGGGGGGAATTTTCGACTTCCTGTTCGGGGCATACATTTTGAGTTGGCTGTGACGGGGACAGTGAAAAAAAGTGATTATTTAGGTCAGTTTCAAAACATGCTATTTTGGCATCTTAACTAATTCATGGATCCAACGTTCGATATCAAATTAATTCAAGTGTTCAGTTGTGATGAGGCGGACTTAACCATAAATGAATGGTTGAATAATGTTGGTTTGCTGAATAACGGATATACAGAAGTTCATGGACCATACAGAGTGGGTGATCGTGTTTGGGCAATACCCACAAACAATCGTTGCATAACAAAATACAAGGGAGAACACGTCACTAGAATCATCAGCGATCCTTCGGTTGAAGTTGCTAGATCTGTGCCCCTTCCAAGTTAATGAGCAGTCCCAGTGCTGTGATTAGGTTGCTGATAGTGACAGTTCCTCGCGCAGTGAACGATTGGTTCGACTGATGTCAAGATCTCAGGAGGATTGTCATAGCACAGGCGAGATGGAAACTGATATTGGAACATCATCGGACAGTTCATCTAGAGAACCACAAGTTGAAGAATAGCGAACAGTTCCTCTTCCGCTCCGAAGAAATAAATGAAACAAAAGGCCAAACACTCCCTGTAGTTTTTGTGATAGTGATATCACGGGAGAGTGTTGTAATTAAAAGAGAGAATCAGGGTCGGATTCTTTTTAACAGGGGGCTACGGTTTTAGCACCGTGAGTGTTGTCTCCCTTGGAATTATGGTGAATTTGGGACTTCCTGTTCGGGGCAGATATTTTGAGTTGGCTGAGACGGGGACAGTGAAAAAAAGTGATTATTTGGCTCAGTTTCAAAACACAACCCCGTCACAGATGAAGAAGAGACTTGAAGAAACAGAAATGTAGTTTTACAAGACGTGGCTGAGAATACCAGGAACTGAGCAATGAGAAAGTTTGAGAGAAAATGAAAAGAAAATTTCACTTCTACTTAACATTAAAAAAACAAAACTGTAAAAATTTTTAAGGTACATAATGAGGAAAAAGACCTTAAAAATTTGACACTCAGGGAATATATTGAAGGCAAGAGGAACATATGAAAATTGGGTATAATCTTACTAACGAGCTTTTTTCAATGGCTGATAGAACAGGGATAAGGAGAGGTCATAAAAAGACAAAATTTACTAAGAGCTACAAAGTTAGAGAATGAAAGAAAATATATGAACAGAAAGAGAACAGATATTAAAAACCAAAGACCAATTTCTAAAACAAGAACATTTGCCTGAATTATAGCAATCAAATTGTAGTATAAATCGGCCTTTATACATGTGAACCTTTGATGTTAATTGCAGAATTATAGCTAAAAGTCCAAGCATTAGAAATAAGTTGCTACAGAACCATTCTGTGTATCTCCTACATAGACTGCATCATAGATAATGCAGTGTGCGACAAAGCTGGGAAAGAAACTAGTCCAAAGAAGATCACATTTACGTTCTGTGTTGTCACTGTATTCAGACGCCAGGCTCCACCCGAGCAGCAAAAGATGGTAGCAACAAAAGGCGGTTTTTTTTCCGCATTCGTTTTATTAGAGGACATGAACAGACGTGATAGCGTTGATTCCAGGAGGCAGCAGAAGTAAGAACTTCAAGAACTGAGTGTGAGGAGCGTACCGACGCCTCAAAATTCTTGCAGTCCTCTGCCGACTTTGCACAGTTGTGGTCTTATGCCTAAAGATTCGACAAAGGTATTCCATTCATCATCAGAATAACATGCGCACAATGTATTCTAGACAATCACTGACCATACTGGCCCAACCACCACATTCTGTAACATTAGTCTTCCCACTGCCATCTTACAAGATCCCATGTTTGCAAAACGCGGCATGAAAAAGTTGTCTGACAACGTCGCGGTGTGAACTGGAGGGATCTCACGATGAGACTCAGATATTGGCACGCTACTAAGACTTATAGATTGAGATGATCGGGTGCCCAGTGGCACAGGTTTAACACAACCACACTTGTTCATGGGATTGATGATAAGGATAATACCAACATAATGACCAAACAAGAACAATACACCAAGTTTCCTATATTTCAAAATGATTACACAATATATCTGGCAAGTGTTTTAATAGAGGAAGGAAAGTGCGATACTGAAATATGAATTCTCACTGAGATATTCAAAGATGTCTTCCAAAAGCAAAGCAAAGTCATAAGAAACAGGACATTTTCATAAGAAGTAATGAAAAGTGTATTGAACTATTATCTGCAGAAGGATGCTGTGAATACCTTACACCTGGCACGAAGTTTTACAGAAAATGTAAACAAAAAGGACAATTACACTTTATAAAGCTAAACAAAGTATTAAAAAACAGAAAAATTTCATCAGAAACAATGAAAAGAGTTACGAAATATCAGTCCTTTTATGTGGCAGTTAATGCTGTATAATCTTGTCAAAGATGAAGAAGAGACTTGAAGAAACAGATACATGTTTCGCTTTGTTGAGTATAACATGGACCAAACGTATGAGTCACAACGAAGTTTTAAACAAAATAAAATCAAAACGAACAATTATAATTAACATCAGGAAAAGATAGAGAGAGTTGAAATATTTAGGATAAACACCGAGGAAAGAAGTCTTGAAAAATAGAATATTCACAGGACGGAATGAAGTTAAAACAGAAGAAAACAACGCATAACATACACGCCCGATCAAAAATTTTAGACCACTTAAAAATCTTTAAAAATAATTTTTTTTTACAGATAGATTTTAATCTCCTCCCACTTAAGATTACCAATACTACAATCTAAAAGGTTATGGAAACAAAAAGCTACATTCCAAACATTTTATTTAGAAATTTACATTTTTATAAAATGAGGCGATTTACACCTGATCAAAATTATAAGACCAGAGACAAAAATTCTACGAAATTGTACAAAAAGTTTATGAAAATATTTAACAACCAAATTTAATAATGAAGTCTCACCTCCACTGCTTTTGATGACTTCAAAAATTCTGTCGGGCATGCTAGAAATAAGCATTTCCATTAAGGTGCCGGGTATGTTGCTCCAGCTTCTGAAGATGGCTTCACTAATTTCATTTTTTGTTGAATATTGTTTGCCATTTCGATAAACATCTCTTGTCATCCATCCCCAAACATTTTCAATTGGTGAGCATGCAGGATGTCCCAAGAGATGGACCCCATTTTCTTGTAGAAATGTCAAGGTCCGTCTTGCAGCATGGATTGCAGCATTATCCTGTTGGAATAACCATCCATCCCCACACAAACGCTGGCCCTCCGTCATCAAAGATGCTTTTTGTAGCATGTTAACACAAGCCAGCCGCTCTCTGACGACCCTGCATCACCTGGAGCTCCATCGTCCCTCTGTAAGAAAAGGCACCCCATACCATTAGGGACCCTCCACCACTATGACGTGCGGAGAAAATTTCAGGAGGCATGTTTTTGTTATACCAATATCGTTGGAAGCCATCAGGACCATCGAGATTAAATTTTTTCTCATCAGAAAACAGGACTTTCTTCCACTTCTCAAAGTCCCATGTTTGGTATTCACGACCAAACTTTAAGCGGTCCAACTTGTGACGTGGAAGCAGCCGAGGAATTTGTTTACGCTTTTTATTTACCATGCCTTTTTGTCTTAAGTGTCATCTGTGACTGCCTTAATTTGACTAGAAGAAAGTCCCCCGTCTTTCATAACAACCCGTCTTATTCTCCTACTCAATGCAGGAGAAATTTTTGGGGGCCTACCAGAGGATTTTGCTTTTCCATAATTCTCACTGTTCTTTAGAAAGTTGCAAATCACAGTTTTACTGCGATTTACCTTAGGTGCGATCGCCCGCTGTGACAAATCTTGCTTATGGAATTCTAGAATTCGAGAACGCTCAACTTTGTTAAGTTTGCTTGCTTTAGGCATGGTAACACTTTTACGCAGTGATTGCTAATCTCTAACTGAACTAAAAACATTGGAATTGCCATAGATCTAACAATTTATACCCCTGGTCTTATAATTTGGATCATGTGTAAACCGCCTCCTTTTATAAAAATGTAAATTTCTAAATAAAATGTTTGGAATGTAGCTTTTTGTTTCCATAACCTTTTAGATTGTAGTATTGGTAACCTTAAGTGGGAGGAGTTTAAAATCTATCCATAAAAAAAAAATTATTTTTGAAGATTTTTAAGTGGTCTTAAATTTTTGATCGGGCGGGTATGTTATGCGTTGTTTTCTTCTGTTTTAACTTCATTCCGTCCTGTGTACGTAGCGAGTGTGTGAGAACATGGTTCAGGAGAGATAACAAAAAGATAAAATTTATTAAAACCTACAAAGCACAGGAAACTATGAAAAGTTTTGTTTGCCAACGTCTTAAATGAACACGGTATTTTAAAAATAAGAACATATCTGCATTAAAAATATTATAATTTTTATATTTTAAAATAATTCTGTCAGGTTGTTTATCTTCTACGTCTTAGAGAGGGTCATCTCGAGAACAGGCGCTACATATCAACTTCAAAGAGCTTTAGAAAATAACAGAGAAGGCGTCGCTCGAAGACTTTCAATAGCAGCCAAACTTACATTGAGTATCACATGTAAGTTGAAGAGAGAGTAATGATATTATGATGAGTTTGATTTCCACGCTATTTCGAACAAAAGGTTAGGTAGAAAACTACTATCACCAACAAGAAGAGTAGGAGATAGATTTTATAAATTTCAAGCGACAGTGGCACTGGCTGCTCAGTTAATGAATACAGAAAGATTCTATGTAAGAAAATGATTAAGATTACAATGACATATAATATTACCATTACGGCTATTATTACCATTATAACTATTATTATCATTATGGCTAATATTACCATTACGGTTATCATTACCATTATAACTAATATTACAATTATGGCTAATATTAACATCACGCCTATAGATAATATTACTATTGCGTCTAATATTATTGTTATGGCTAATATTACCATTACAGCTATTATTATCATTACGCCTTATATTATCATATTACGGCTAATTTACCAATACGCCTAATATTACCAATATGCCTAATAAGCATAATATAACATTTACGGCTAATATTTCCATCACGGCAAATATCACCATTACTACGATAGAAGTTTTGTCTGTAATATGTTTGTTGAATATTTACAAGGCTCTTTACATGGCGAAATATTTCATGGTTGTATGCTATAATTTCGTTCTAGTAAAGGACAAAAGAAATGCTTTACAGGAGCAAGCGGAGTAGTATAACCAACATGTTTTTTTCTTTTTAGTAAAACTTGTAGCATTAAGGATGTGCGTTGTGGTGCAGTAGATATCGGCTTGGAACGACAAATCGGGGAGCCGAGTTTGAATTCCAGTTGAATTCCTTGCATTCACTTACGCACAAATACTCTTGGGAAAAGTAATAATTCATCTCTTTTCCTTCCAGTTATGGGTTAAATAATAGGACAGACTGGGTTCTATAGTCTTGGTTGGCAACCAGTCTACAGCAGAAAGCAATGGCAACCTACTTTCGAGACATGATCGCCTAAAAGCGTGTATCACACATGTCACTTAACTGACTGACTGAATAGTTGGAGAGACAATTAAAGCTTCTAATAGGCATAAAGTATGGGATCGGTTTTATATTGACATGAAGTAATAAACTAATCCCCCACTAATTACTATTAATTAATATAATAACATAATTAACCAGAAAGCAATGGCAACCTACTGCGGGATAATCTTCTGCCCAATCAGACATGTCTCTCTCGAGACATGATCGCCAAAACGTGTATCACGTATGACACATAACTAACTGTATCATTAAACCATTATTATCTCCCTAAAACCCTTAAAACCGAAAAAATTATTTTTAGTTTAAATAACCAGCAAGAGAAAAGAAACTAACCAGTCCTTACCAGAGAATTTTAGTGAAGGAACTTGCTTAGTTGCTGATATGCGAATATCATTTCGTACTCTGTTACGTCGTAGAATACGTTAGAGCGACCTGATTTGAGAAGCAAAGGTTGGTAAATAATCTGCAACGGAAATCAGATACTAGTGCCAGAATATATACTTTTACCAGATTTACATAGCAAATTAGACAATTTGTCTTTCGATACTTGTTTTCGATCTGAATTTTAAGTTATTGTATAATGTTTTTTTTTCCGTTTATTACTATATTTAATTCTAGGAACATTTTTCCAAATGTGAATTGTATCTAGATATGGAATAAATGTATATCCGGAAATATACCAACGAACCAATCGAATTTTCTCCTCCTCCTCCCGAGAGAAGGTTGTTCTATCGATTGTCTTATTGTACTTATCGATTGGCTTATTACTACTTAATTACCGTCCTTGTTGGATTATCTCCCCTTTTCCACTCCTCTTCATTCCTTTCTTTCTCCTCTTCTTCTTTAAAGTCTCCAACACGGTGCTTTTCCTTCAACCAACATTCAGATGATAAATTTGATTCCATTCAGTGACTGTAAAAATAGAACGGTAACTTGTACGTAATTTCACTGATGCTAACGTATTCTCTCCATAAATATACGTCTTTTCTTCGACATTCTCAAATTTGGCCAGGCGAACATAAATCTTGGAGCAAGTTTATCAAATCAGTCATCTCTCTAAAGAAATAAAAAAGAAAGAAAGAAATATCGTGCGTTAGCAGTTAGGAGCGTAGTGATGATGTTAGTACGAAAAGACGAAATGACTAACGAATAAAAAAAACATAAAAACAGGAAGTGTACAAAACATGGGTGCGCATAGAATGAACAAAATAAACCGGAAAAAAACTGAGATGATAAAAGTTGGAAGTGAAAACCGAAGGAGGAAAAATAAAGAAACAAAAAATCAGACCCACTGAAAGTAAAGAAAATTAATCGCAGAAAAATAGCAAAAAATAAATAGACCCAAAAATAAATGGACAATGATAAATGATAATAGAGAAAATCAAAACCAAAATCTAAGAAACAAGAATGTTAATGCTAATTTACGAATGGTAAAATCAATGACTATTGTTTTTGTTTTTGTTTCGGGACATTACAGAACACATGATTTCCCTAAGTTTGTAAACGAGAAAGAGTAAATGACCATTCAGAGCTATTTCGGTCCATGGTGTCCAGTTAGTGAAGTGGTGGCGTGCTAAATTTACATTTGTCCTTCTCTTATACTTGTTACCCTCAATAAGCTCGCATTTATTGAGCGGACAATCAGTGTCACCGTCGATTGAAAATTATAAAAACTTTTTTTCTTAAAGCAGTTTCTTCACGAAATGATAATTCTCAAATCTACTTAATATTATTATTGAATGTGGCCGCGTGATTAGAAGATTGGCTTTCTGACCATGAGGCGCGGGTTTGAATCTCACCTTAGCTGATTTGTCAGGAAGGTGACTTCTTGATGCTATCCGTCTGGAAGAGGTCATCTCACTTTTGAAAAGTGCCTGAAAACCATACCACAGGTTGACTTAGGCCTTGTGAGTAAAATCTAGGAGCCGCCGTTGGTTGTGTTGGCATAAAGTCACAAATCATCGTGACCGAGGTTGTGAGCGTCCTGACCTTGTTCAAATTGTTTTTACGCTAGATAACGCGCTGTAACTAAGAACCGCTCAGCATGAGTGCAATATGAACCAAAGGTTCGCTGTGGGGAATCGAACAAACCAAAATGTGCCGCAACTGTTATCAGCAAGAAGGCATCCTTGGATATCATACATCACTAATGGAATTGTATCTCCATTTTTTTGTAACAGTTTTGAAAGTCAACAACTTATAGTAAAATCATTAGGAATGTATTTTTTTTAACGAAATTGAAATTTAGAGATGTATATATTAATAGTAAAATTAGCAGTTTCTATATAATAAACTTTCGTCATTCTCTTCCCGTATAGCTGGTATAGCGTCCGGTATTATTTTCACATAAAGAATTATCTCCCTTAGATTAATTAAGTTCTCATTAAGAAAACATTTTTCTCATAAATAAAAATTAAACATAGTTCCAACTCCTATGAAGAAAGATACTTAGAATTTAATAAACGTCGAATATAAGAGAACAGAATGTATTGTTGTCACACAAAATGAACTGCCCAAAACGCGAATAAAAAATTGGAGACTCAAAAAACTAACAAATTACAACTATTGCAATATCAAGAAAGCGGGAGGGGTACATAATAGAAAAAGATTAGATAGGAGGAGAGTAAAGAGAAAGACGAACCAGTTCCAACTCTCACAGGGTCATTCTTCTTGTTTCCACTTGTTGAAGTTGTTTTCTCAGTTTGCGTCAAACAAGACTACAGTAGTGAAGTAACAAATGTGGACTGAATTCTCTGTACATATGAGTTGGTTAGTAGACCTTTATGTTGTTTGCTTAAATAGTAAGACATTATCATAGTGGAGCACTCAGTTTCAAATCAGTCAGTTAAGTGCCATACGTGATGCATGCTTGGGCAATCATGTGTCAGAGGAGACGTGACTTATTGGGCGGAGGACTTTCCTTCAGTGGATTCCCATTGCTTTCTGCAGTGGACTGGTTGCCAACCAGGGCTGTAGAACCCACTCTGTCCTGCAATTTAGCCCATAGCTGGAGGGAGACGTGATGGATAAGTACATTTCCCCAGGTTATTTGTGTATAAGTGAATGCAACAAATTCAGTTTGAATTTGAACTCGACTCTCCAATTTCTTGTTCTGAGCCACTATCCATTCACCACAATGCACATCCAAATACTTTGCTTATACTAATAAATTAGTCTGTGAGAAAAGCATGCTATCAGACTAGTTTAAATACTGATGAATGGTAGAGTGTACGAAAAAGTTCTTACCCTGATCCAATTTCTAAAATCTAACCAAACGTACGAGCATCAGATTTATTTTTGGAGGATTTTCTTAGGCAAGCCAAAAACCTTTCAGCATTCCTTTGTATAACTGAATGTGGGGGCGCATATTCCCATGAGATGTATTTCAAATAGCCTCTGACAACTAAGTCCAGCTTCAAGTCAGAGAATGTGCAAAGGTAAACTACTTGCACCTCATGACCAGCTACTTCATGTCGATGGAGAATATCAGCCTGAGAAGGCAGTTCATTTAGAGGAAGGAAAACCCTGATTTTAAACTTCATCTGCCTTATGGTCATTTTCAAACATGGAAAAGGCTGTGGAAGAAATTCCACATAAAAAATCTGGTATAGAACCCCAAAACCGTTAACTGTGAACACTAACATCTTACTGGCAACCCCCACACTCAAATTGACTCAAAATTGAATCTTGTTGCTACATCCAAGAGTTGGTAGATGAAAATGATACTGCTTAAAAATGGCGATGTTTACTCAAATAAAGGTATCCATAATATAACATATAGAGCAGGTTCATGCCAACTTCAAAGTTTCATAGGGATATTGTTATGGTGCCCTCACTCATCGTGGCTGGTTTTTTGCAAGAAAATTTCGAAGTCGGCATGAACCTGCTCAATTAAAATGACAAATTCTTTTCACTAAAACTATCAATACTGATTTCGAGCATTTTATGGTAAAAACTACTTGCCAAAATATATTTTATTAGTAAGATTACTGAAAAGCAACAATATTGGTAGCCAGTATTGTCACATATATATATATATATATAACTGTCATCCGCAGACAGATCTGTTTCGCTGTATCACAGCTAACCAGTACGGTTAGACTCCGATTGCTACACAACCCAGGGACGAAACCCGACTGATAAGGTGTCAGTCGGCGACTCTACACCTGGGCCACGGGGCTTTCGATGGAAGAAGGCAGTTTTGTTTAAGGCATATCATATTACGCGCCCAAAAGCTGGAGTGCTCAAATTTCATTTTTACTGAAATGAGCGATGCTTAAGCGCTAGAGTGGCTACTGTTTTTCAAAGTCTATAACTTAACAACCATGCAGGGCTGACGGCCACTTCATCTTAAAGCACTGGTTTCCGTACAATCACCGAAGTTAAGAAACGTCGAACCTGGTCAGTTCTTAGACGGGTGATTGCTCAGGAATACCAGGTGCTAGAAACTTGGATGAGCGGGGGTGGTGTAATGATATTGTTACTCAGAGAGCCAAGTTCTAATTCCAGTTGCATTCATTATATCACCTAACACGCAAATACTCTTAAAAAATATATAAATCCAAATCTTCTCCACCCATCAATGGTTTAATTAGAAGGACTTGCATCAGTAATACTGTCCGTCAGTCAGTTTAGTGCCATACGTAATACACGCTTGGGCGATCATGTCTCGAAAAAGACATGACTGACTGGGTAGAACATTATCCGGTAGTAGGTTGCCATTACTTTCTGTGGTAGACTGGTTGCCGACCAAGCTATAGAATCCAATCTGTCCTGTTATTTAACCCATAACTGGAAGGAAAAGACAGATTAATATCTTCCCTAAAGGTATTTGCGCGTAAGTGAATGCAAGGAATTCGACTGGAATTCCAACTCGGGTCCACGATTTCTCGTTCCAAGGCTATATCCACTGCACCGAAACGCCCATTCAGTAAAACCGTATTTATCTAAAAAAACAAATTACGTACAAAAATAGTTCGTTTTGGCTTTAAATAACCCATAGAAGTTGATATGCCACTAAACACAAAACAAAAAAAAAACAAAAAACAAGACAGGACAGGACCGGATTTCGCACTGGTGAACTTCCAGGATTGAAAAGCTAGTGAATGAGCTTCTTTTCTTTGCAAGTATTGTCGTGTCGTGTCATGTCGTCACACACAGACACACACACACACACACACACACACAAATATATATTTAGTAATATTTTTATTATAAGTTTATGATAAAACATAGTTTACTGCATCAAAAAGTCGTTGTGTTGGTACTATCTTAGAACTTCGTCAGAAAATGAAATGTTTTTTTCTGTTAGGATTCATTATATCAAGAATATTAAAATACTATTTCATACCAAATCTAGACAATTAAGGTGGGGGAATTTTCAGTTGGTTTGTCTCAGTGAACCAATAGAAAATCAGGTCATAATGGATAGGAGAAATTTGATCGTAAGAGTAAAGGTGGGTAGAGACTTGAAATGTTAGCGTGTCTAATGTAAATAAATTATTAACAAGTTTGTTTTTTTTATCTAGAAGTGCATTGACAATTTACATGAAATTAACCATCAGTGGCCAAGAAGCTTTATGACAGTTGCTGAACTACTTGGCAATTGTATATAAGCCGCGGGTTTCGCTCAAGAAATGTAGTGAAGCTAGAAGGAAAGGGATAATCCGTAGTCAGAAATGAAGGGAATCATCACTGAAAAATGACTCTTCTTATTGTGGAATATATTATATATAGTCTATATTATGGTATAATTTAAACACATTGCTAACGATTTTTACTATAAAGTCTACTGCAAATAATTATCTTGCAAATTCCACAATAGCCTTGGGGACTGTAGTGACAAATTTAAACGACGCTGCGGCCATTTTATAATAACTGTGAATAATCTATGAAAAGATTAAATCAAATTAATTTTAAATTGAGACGGCAAAATTTAATGTCCACTTTTCCTTCAAATCAAAAATGTCTGATGCTAAAAAATAATTCTTGAATGATAAATTATAAAGAGATGCCAATTTTGGCAATTTATAGAAAATTTTCCCATTTGACAAGTGTATTGATGAAATTTTAGAAATTTAAAAAAATCTCTTTTCATGTTTATATGGGAAACATTATTCATTTCCTCTTTGATGGTCCCTAAATGATGGGAAAAAAATGTTATTCATGATGAATCACGCTGTTTTGTTTTGTTAATTTTTTCTTTTTTTTTTTTTTGTAAACTTTGAAGTTTGATATTTGCACTATTTTCGTTTTTCTGTATTAGTGTAATTATCTCCCTTTGTTTTTCAGTCTTCAATTTTAATAAAGTCGGTTCTGCGTCCATGTTTCTTTCATTTTTTTTTTTTTGCTTGTCTCTCTTTTTCAATTAAAAAAAAAACAATAACTTTAAGCATCTTTATAGATTCCTTCCCTCCATTTTTCCCTATACACCCGCATTTTTTTCTTTCTGTTTTCTTAACATTTTATCAGTCACTCATATAATTGCCATGCGGGATACACGCTTTGGCGATCATGTCTCGAAATAGACATAACTGAATAAGCAGAAGATTTTTCCCGCAGTAGGTTTCCATTAATTTCTACAACAAAAATGTCCAACCTGTTGTAGAGTTATTTTCGACGTACAAAAAGTTAGGAACTTGATATAATATCAAACAATTCATTTCAAATTGTCGGTCGTTTATAACCAAGTTTCGTTAAAAGTCGTTAATCTCCGTAATATGTGTTACGCAGTGTAATCTTGCCAGGTCGCTGACTACTTTCGTATTCGACTAAATGTCGACTACTCTCGTCCAACATCCTCTTACTACTTCTACTTAAATTAGGTGGGAGAGTCTATTCACTATAGAATAGGTGTATTTCACCATAACACAACCAAGGCGACAGAACCCAATCTGTCCTGCTATTCAACTCATAGTAGAATGGAGGAGAGCATTGATATTTGTGCGTAAGTGAATGAAACGAATTCGAACTTTTTATTTCTCATTCCAAGTCGATATCTATTGCACCACGACACAGATCCATTTTCTTCCATTCTTAATTTCTTTGACTTTTTATTTGTGTTCTTTCTGTTCTTTTATTAGTTTGACATGTATCTTACCGTTTTTATTTTTATCTATCATTTTTCTTTTTTATCTCTTTTTTTCACTTCATACATGTTTTCTTCTTCTTCTTCTTCTTCTTTTTCTTCTTCTTCTTCTTCTTCTTCTTCTTCTTCTTCTTCTTCTGTGTGAAATTCTTCACCTGACGTTCCAAACCCGTGTCATGTATCTTTCTTTCTTTTTCTTTTTATGAATGATTTTTCTTTCTTCTCTTTTTTTTCACTTCATACATGTTTTCTTCTTTTTCTTTTTCTTCTTCTCCTCCTCCTCCTCCTCCATGTTCTTGTTGTTTTTCTCCTCCTCCTCCGCCAGTGTGAAATTCTTAATTTGGTCCCAAACCCGTCTCATATATCTTTCTTTCTTTTTCTTTTTATGCATGAATTTCTTCTTGTTCTTTCACCTTTCATTCCAAACCCGACCACCAGCTTCGTGATGGCGCCTCTCATATCGTCAAGCAGATAATTAACAACAAACCAAAATTAAAAGAAAAAAAAATAGTTTAACTTCAAGGAAACAGAAATAGCTGACATTCAGATAAGTAAATGTCTTAAGTGACACGAAAGTCTATATAAATAAGTAAATCGGTCAGTCAAAAATAATATTTAAGATAAAAAACGATAAGGGAAAGAAAAAAAAAACAGATAAGCTCGGAGCTAAAATGACCATGGATCAATTCGCGCAAGGTTAAATTTTGCCTGCCTATGAAAAAAAAATGCAACCATGTTATCTTTAGTTTGATATTAGTATTTTATTTAAATGAATAACTTGTTACAGTAACATCTAATTTTCATAAAACTTGCATGTTTTTACACTTAAAGAAACACTTTTAAAAAATATAATCTTGACTTCTAAAATAGCATTTTTGTAGAAGCGGACGACATCAATATTTATTTTTTTAATATCAATTACATTTATAGATTTTTTATACCCAGCAAGGTTACTTGTGATTTTATTTTCTGAAGCGTTCGTAACAAACATTGTTGCCGTTTGCCATTTCAAATTACAACAGACTTAGTTGAGAGGAGCAATACATTTTTTAAAATAAATAAATAATCTATTAGATTTTTCGTAAAACCCCACAGAATTATTTAAAAACGTGTAAATATACTAAGTTTGCTGAATTTATTAATATTATTATTATTATTATGTCATTTTTCATCATATTTCGATTTCTGCTTTGGTCTCACTACCAACCAAGTCTGCGGGGAGACCTAAGGCAGGTAGTGGCGTGTTGTTATGGATCCATTTAATGTTTTTCTATCTTCCCTATCATCCCCAGCATTACATAGATAAAGTTTTCCTTAGTGTGTGGGCTGTACTTAATAAGACAATTTTTTGTATATCTCTTAAGCTGGGGTTTCCAGGGATTCTTTCAATGTGTTGTTTTGTTCCATTTTTTATCATTCCAAGTGCACCTATTATCATTGGTACGATACTTGTTTTCAATTTCCACATTTTTTCTATTTCAATTTCCAGGTCATTATATATTGACAGTTTTCCGAATTCCTTAGTTGCTATGTTACAATCCGCTGGACAAGCCATATCAATTAATAAGCAAGTTTTTTCTTTTTGTGTTTTTAACAATAATGCCTGGACTATTTGTTTCAATTTTTCTGTGTAGATGGTGCAATCCCATAGAATGGTGACATCTTCTATTTATGTAACCGGTCCGTGGCATAATCAACATCATCCAGTAGAATCACATTTCTGTTGCTTCAAATCTGTTCAGCATCTGTGATGGGATTATCCAGCATTTACTGCCATACAGAAGGACATATATGTAATTTCTTGGTTTTCAATTAAATTTAACTGTTGTTTAATAGTTTAGAAGTCCTCTTCCAATGAGCTTTCAGATTTGATTGTCTCCCTTCCCGTAGGGTCTTTCTGTATTTAAAACTTGTATAAAGATTTGCGGTTGTTTGTTGTGAGGCAGTGGATATAGACTCAGAATGACATATCGAAGTGCCGAGTTCGAATTCCAGTTGAATTCCTTGTATTCACTTAGCACAAACACTCTTGAGAAAGGTATTAATCCGTCTCTTCCCTCGAGTTATGGGTTAAATAGCAGGACAGATAGGGTTCTATAGCCTAGGTAAGCAACCAGTCTACCGCAGAAAGCAATGGCAACCTACTGCGGGATAGTCTTCTGCCCAGTCATTCATGTCTCGAAAGAGATATGATCGCCCATGGCGTGTATGACTGACTGATAAAGATTTAAGAGGCTATTTTTTGAGCCTGGAAATGAAAATAGAAAATAATAGAAAACGAATAAAATAAGTAAGAATGTAAAAGAAGAGAAAGAAAACAAATGATGAAATGTAAAGTAATACAAGAATGAAAACATTGAGATAAAAGAGAGATGAAGAAAGAAAGGAAGAAAGAAAGAAAGAAAAAAGGAAGAAAGAAAAAAGGAAGACAGAAAAATGAATATTAATGAAGTAGTAAAGAAAGAAAGAAATTGTTCATTGATTCATTTTTTACGGCTTATCAGCTCTTTGCAATTTATTTAAAGCCATAAAATAATTTTTAGTTTATAAGAATTTTACTTTTGAGATAATAATGATTTACTAATACGAGCCTTACTAATTAACCAATAGCTGGATTGAGAAGATGGGGATTCATATCTCTCGCGATGGGGGCACCTCGACGTAGCATACTGGTTAATATGCTTGTCTCGCTAGATGATTAACGACTGAATAGTGAGTTCGTTTCTCACTGAGAATTCCAGTACTTTCGGCCTTGTGCCGAAAATCACCATACCTCGAGTGTATTTGTACTTAAGTGAATATAACAAACCCGACTGAAATTTGAACTCGGCTCTCCGATTAACCATTCCGAGATGTTATACCTTACACCACTCTCACATCCAAACTTACAGAGTCTGGTATTTCCATTTGGAATGAAAGACATAAAGATTGAAATAATTTTAAAGAAATGTGTGTTGCCAAATGTTCATTGTGGTACAGAGGATATCGGCTTGGAACGAGAAACCGGGGAGCCGAGTCCGAATTCCATTTGAATCCATTATATTCACTTACGCGCAAATACCCTTGGGAAAGGTATTAATTCGTCTCTTCCTTCCAGTTATGGGTTAAATAGCAGGACAGATTGGGTTCTATAGCCTTGGTCGGCAACCAGTCTAAAGCAATGGAAACCTACTGCAGGATAATCTCTTGCCCAGTCAATCAAGTCTCTTTCGAGACATGATCGCCCAAGCGTTTATCACGTATGGCACTTAACAGACTGACTGTGTTGCCAACATGAAAATAGAAATATGCAATATGTCGATAAAATCAGTAAATATAAAATGAAATAAAGCCAATCCAGAGTGTAAAAAAGGCTGATCGATAAATACCAAGAAAATTTGTAAACAAATTTAAAAAATAATTAAAATTGCTTAGAAAAGGAAAAAAACAAACAGACAACGAAACCATCTTAAAATCTGCAGAACACCGAAGACATTTTAAAACACCACAATTAGACAAAAATATAAAACATATTTCGCTGTCACATAAAAATGGAAATCCGCTTCGTATTTAATGATTTCATGGAGAATGATAATCAGATCTTATAATCTCTCTTGTACAAGTCTAATCTAATGTCTAAGGAATTTCCAACTATGTTTGGGGTGCGGTAAGGTGGTAGGATCTTGGTCGAGAAAGCTGGCAGGCTAAATGACCTTCTCATAAGTAGGCATTGTAAAATCAAGTAATTAGTCTTTTGGGCTCCATATTGTTGCGCATACCATTGCCATTCATTCCCATCGAGAGTTGGCTGATGCTTTTTTGCAATAAATCGATCGACATTAACCATTACGGTTCTAAAGAGAAATAATCCATTCAGAAGATGGCGAACAATCCATTGAAGAGTGATTAACCCAAAACGGCGGGAAAACGTTGCACGCCAAACGAATAAACAGAGAAAATCCATTTGAATAGAATCATTTTACGTTTATTTTGTCTTGATTATTGAATAGGCGTAAAAGAGATACTAAGGCTATTTTGCCAGTTTCAGTTAAATAGACACCAAGCCTATTTTGCCGATCCCCGTAAAAGAGACAACATCTCTAGTTTCCTGGTCCCGGTAAAAGATACACCAACGCTATTTTACTCGTCCCTTTAAAAGAGATAACAAAACTATTTTGTCGGTCCCAGTAAAATAGACACCAATCTATTTTGCTGGCCCCAGTAAAAGAGATACTAACGGTATTTTACCAGTTTCGGTAAAATAGACACCAAGTCTATTTTGCCGATCCCCGTAAAAGAGACACCATCTCTAGTTTGCTGGTCTTGGAAAAGAGACACTAAGTTTATTTTGTTTTTACCAGTAAAAGAGATACCAACAGTGTTTTACCCGTCCCGATAAAACATACCCAGGCTATATTGGCGGTCCCGCTAAAAGAATACCAAGGCTATTTTTCCGATAAATATAAATTTAGATCTAAAAATATATTACGTTCGAGATCGTCTGGGCAGTGGTTGTGTGAGCACTGTAGGAAAGACTTGAACAACATTCTGTAGTCTGTGATTTTTGTCTTCAGTGGGTGCACCTGAAGTGCAAGCAAACCATGCTAAAGAATATGTTTTGGATCTTCTGAGACTTTTATGCCTAAAGTGCTGAAAATATTCAGATACTTCTATATTTCTTTTAATAATTAATGATGAATAAATTATTTTAACTTGTGTTTTAACCCTTTTTTGCTTATTGGTTAATATGTATCAAAGGGTTAACAGTTGATGACGGAAAACATTTTGAACTGTTTTAACAATTAAGGTGGATATTGAATAATGTGTTAGACCTGTGTGTTTGTATTTTTAACATAACATGCCTTCATATTGATAAAAATATTCAACAGAGAAATAGTCTTCAGTCATTTTACCGAGAACGGAAAATATGTTTTCCGTTTTGTTAAAACGCATGTTCTGCATGTCTGTCCTTTATACCGGCACCGGCAAACAGCCACTTCCTTTACTTATATACTGATCTCAACGTTGAACCAGAAATGAAAAGGACTACGCATAACAGACATACTACAGAAGGCGCCACTCGAAATTATACCAAATTCAACGGCAGTCTGTTGCAGTTTCGTAACTGGATTCTGCATGTTTCATTCCATATATGCCCTGGAAGAATTCATAAAATCAAGTATGTGGTTCACTTCTTGGCAAGCTAGGGCCCGCCGTAAACAAATTCATGCCATTATCAATTTCTTCTACTCTACAGTTATTTTACTTTCTAGTCCTGAACCTGCACGTTAGTGGCGAATTTGTTCAAAAACACGATCCTTATAAAGTAAGTGCACTGATCCTTAGGATATATATATATATATATATATATATATATATATATATATATATAGTACCATGGTTTATGGGTGCATTTTCAATTATACGGATTGGAAAGGTCTGAAGTTTATTTCTAATTGCTCAATGGTGAGGGGATATTAGCTTGTATGATTGTTTACCCCTAAAACCAAGCGAGTAATGTTTCATCACCATTGAGCAAACCCTAAATTTTCTTCAATCCTTTTATCACCATCATTTAGTTTATCCAAGCTGTGGTTCTGTGTTCCCTCAATCTCATTCCTAAATAACATTCCCTAATCCTATCGGTTACTGTTAGGAAATGCAATGTCATATTTATAGTGATAAATCATCTCCATTACCTTCGTAGTTTTTTGATCAGGAGCAAGTTCCCTCAAACATCTTCATAGTGTTTTGACCCCAGTTTGAAGGTTTACTATTTGCCCATAGGTGGGACTCTAACATGGGCTACTCCGGGTCAGAGTGGACCTCGGACAACAGTAATTACGAAGAGGTTCCATGCTCTTCACAACCTCCCAATCAGAGGCCTTGCTGCTGGATGCAGTTTGGCGTCATGCTCAGGACCAGATTGCAAGGGGGACAAATGAAAACAGCTGATAACATACCTGGCGAGCTTGGTGGTGAACAGTTTTAAGAAGAGATAGCAAAAGTGTCCGAAGACTGGTCTTCAATCGGAAAATTAACTAACCACAATTACTAATCTAAACATACTACAGTAGGCTTTACATCAAAGCAACACATTCTTACTTACCATTCTTGCTACAGCAACATAATACTTCGAAATCACTATGAAGTCCTAACCAGTTACCATAAGTACAATTTGTCTGTGGGAGGAGAGCAATAAAACAACTTTTAGAAAGATTTTTGCTCAAGAGGTAAGCTCAATATTTATTGTATAAATAAGACAATTGTGTCACAAGGCCGATTGGTGAGGGCAAAAAACTCAGGCTGGTCTTCAGTACCTATTCTATACCTAGCTAATCCGACTCCCGACCCAAACATACTTTACAATTTTCTCATCCACCACAAGTATTTGCCCATCGACATTCAATCCTCTCAAGAGGTAAGCTCATCACAGCCATTACCATGAAAATATTTACAGAAAAGATGCAGGGGAAACTACGTTGCGGCGGTGGATAAGTAACTGAAGTCATCATAACAGGTCAGATTTCTGAACAAATTTCTGTTCATCAAACGAAACCATAAAAAATAATCAACCATTTAACTCTTAAACATCGGGAAAATGTTGCGTAAATGTTTTTTTTAATCATATCACCCCGATCAAGGTGGTAACGCCACTGATGTGCAGGGTCTACGTAAGAGTGAAAAGATTGGAAAAGAGAAAGCCGGAAACCACATCCTAAACAGGGAACAAGGGATGAGCCTCTACATCTGTTCAATAGATGTGGGTGGAGTGTGAACCGGGCGATAATTTAGTCTATCTACTCCAATTGAAAAAAAAAAAAAGAAAAGTGAAAAGACTGGAAAAGAGAAAACCGGAAACCACGTCCTAAACAGGGAACAAGGGATGAGCCTCTACACCTGTTCAATAGACATGGGTGGAGTGTGAACCGGGCGATAGTTTTGTCTATCTACTCCAGTTAAATGTGCTTGTCAAATTGGCAAAACGAAAAAATTACCTAATATTTTTTAAGAATAGTTTCCTGAATCCAAGCACGTAGAAAACTCATGAACCGTAGAATTGGCAATTCGTCATTTCGGTTTGAATCATGAATTAATGATGGTGGTATTGTTAGAAAAGTTGTAATCTATCAGTTGATGGTAACTGCTGATCTCAATTAATGACTTTTTAATGGTCATAGTGTTAAAAACTATCTTTTCGAAAGGGATCAACATTAAAGTTTTCTATAATAACATATTTTAATGCAAACTATTTTCACAATTCTGCTTAAAGATTGTATGTCATTGTACTTAGCTGAGACGATATCGTAGGTTTGGGGAAAGAAAGTCTCACCACTTTAGGAAGGCTGAGGAATATATTACTTAAAACCTTTTGTGAATAACAATTTCGGTAGACAGTGTTAATACAAAATTGAATGAGGTGCTATTTTGTTCGACTTTACATCGATTGATACTCGTCTACATTTATTTTAGTCCGATTCACTTTACGATCGAACGAGACGAACAGGATTTTATGGAAAAATAGCGTAAGGGGTTTCGGCGAGCCGTATTCAAATCTTTGCCTAGCCCATTGCATTCACTTTCGTACATTAAGAAACAGATGAAACAATCTCTTTTCGTATATATAGCTATAGGTTAAACAGCTGAGTATAAAAGGCGCTTTTGTATCGGGGTTTACGACCGGTTCTAGAAAATCTTCAAACACCGATTCTAGTCCAACCACTGAAGTTAAAAAACTCAAGCCTGGTCACTGTCTGGACTGGTGATCTCTTGGGAATACAATGTGTTGTAAGTTTAGAAGTGTGAGTGCTGTAATAGATAAGGACTGGCAACTGAAAATTGAAGAGCTCAGTTTCAATTTCTTATGTTCACTTATGCGTAAATATCATTGGGAATGGTATGAATTCACTTATTCTTCCTATGGGATACACAATATGACTTCAATCATTATTATCGAAAAACATTTCATACATTCAAACATAGTTTTTGGTTTTAAATAACCTATAAATTACGGCTACTTCAGGTTGAAGCATCGGTTCCCCTACAACCACTGAAGTTAAACAACTGTCAGTACTTAGATGGATGACCACTTGGGAATACCAGGTACTGTAATGTCTGCTCCTGGTACCACGTATCCCAGTACTACCTGCCACAGGTATGGTTGTCGGCTACTAAACCAGCGCCTCCGCTAGATGAAAGCTCGATGAGGAGGGTGGTGTAAGCTGTCAAAGGGTGAAAGAGCTTAGCGAACAGCCACCTACACAAGCAACCAGCCATAGTTTAAATGGTCTTCTACAAACCTCATTGCCAAGCGCGGTGAGTACGACACATTCTTTAAATGACGGACACGAAAACAGTGATCTACCGAGGGTTTCCTCAAACGAGAGGAAAAACAACCCTGATCCAAATCCAGCTGTAACAACAACCTAATAAGCCTAAAAAAAAACAAATCAAAAAACCGTGTATGAGAGAAAACGAGTCTGGAAGAATTAACCTGAATTCAAAATGTGAAGAGGTCAACGAGAAATATTTTCACTAAACGCACGTCTGGAATAGTAGGCATGGCTATCTTTTTCAATTTTCATTTCTTCCGACTTTACCCACTGTTATTCCAGAACATCCGTTTATTTTATTTTCCGTTTTATTTCTAATCCGTCTGCTCGCTGATCCGTTTTATTCTGTAAACTTTAAATGAATTTTCGAACTTATACTTTTATATTTACCTTCCTGTTCCAGCGTTAAGTCTATCCAGAACGACATGAATACGGTTAATACAGATTAGAAATTTATGAAAAGACATGATCGCCTACGAATTGAAGGGACCTGGAATTTTAGAAAACGTATTATTTCACGATCTCGACCCCCTTAACCCATAAGGGTCGAAGAGGCATCACAGAAACAGTACATGTGATACTGACGCAAGATATACTGACGGGGCCCTACTTTCTCCAGGCTGGTTTGAATTTAACTGCAAGACTAGTGGCTAAACAAGTTTATATAATTGCTATATACCTATCGAAGAAACATATTAATACCTTTTTAAGTGACTGTAATTAAATGGAACGACTAGAATTTGAACTCTGCTCTCCGATTCCTTACTTCACATGCTTCGTTAATTTATTAAGATTAAGTCTGTTTGGCACAAAACTCCAAATATTGGGAATTCTGTGAAAATCAAACCCTTTATAAGGTTTGTCAACACCAGCTTGTAACACGATGAAGTGCCTTTAACATCACGCAAGCATTTTTGTTCTATAGTAAATATTACTACACTTTCTAAATATTATATAAAGTATCAAAAGAAATTTGGCCCTGGGCCAGATTTAGTCGCTGATATTGACCTACGTTAGCCATAGTGTAGCATATGAAGGTTAATGTCAAAGCGAGCAATCAATTAGTTCTACTATTTAGAAGCCTTTCAATGGAACATCTCTTTCACCTATTTTCTCCTTTTTGCTCTCCCCCCTCGTCCCCCTTAGTATTCTGTGGCAAATTTTACTTCTCTTCCTTCTACCATAATCACTTGCCTGACTTTTTTCTCTATTTTTCTCTTTTATCGATTCATAAGCTAGCACAGGACTCGATATTTGCTAATCTTACAGACTAGGAGAAAATGAAACGAATTAGAGGAGGAATTGCCTTTGCTGAGAATCAAGCTTCGGAAAATCCTAGGCCTTTTATTTCGAGTTAAATATTGACTATTAACACAAGAGGAGAGGGAATAAGTCATTAACTTAGCCAACACGATGGCAACAGGTATTTTATGATTTACATGAGAATAGTTTGAGACATCAGGGTACTTGTAAGGTTGCAGTTATCAATTATATGTTTTTAATAAAGGCAGGAATCAATCACTTCTCCCCAAAAATATAGGTTTAAATAATCATGATGATTATATAACATTTGTTGGCAGTTAGTCTAGAATAAGGATAGTTCTGAAATCATTGCAATATTACACGTTTCTTTATAAGGAAACATTCGGTATTCATTGACCGAGCAGCTCCTACTACTGTCGACAGAAATTTAGGAAATTTGTTTCTTTAAAAAAAGTTTTTTTCAGTGAAATATGTTTCTCATGTCCAGCAGCTGTTATTCTTCTTGTCAAAATTGATGCGGGGGTTACCTCCAGTCCTTTTATTTGAAGTAGTATGGGACGTCAACCTCTTATTATGTCATTATTTTCTCTTCGATATCCATTTTAGTCGTTGCAACTGGAGAAAGTCGATAATTGATGTTGTTCATATCATTTGGTACAGTTTTTTGCTTCTCTGTAACAATTCTGCAGCACAAGTCCACAATCTTCGTAGAAGTGTGGTCTTCGCCAAGATCAACAGTCTTCACTTGCTCAAAACTACTTTCAACCAACTGAAAATTTAGATGCCATGCATAATATCTGTATGAAAGTATTGATCTGATGAGGCTATTTAAAAAGATGATTCGAGATTTTCAGTTAATGTTTTGACTTTATAGCAACTTGCTGTTTAGTAAGAAACTACTACCATTATCTATTTTCGGTTTATATAACTCCTATACTAAATTTGTTATAACTGAACAATAAACCAAATTATTTGAAGTGTTTAGTCTTTACTAAATCTACACCCTGTATTCTTATGATAGATTCAGTTTTCTGTTTTTATTCTAATTCTATATCATAGTTTCTCTTCCGAAAGGTTTATCTTATGTCCTATTTCATGGAACACTTGGTAGAGAATATTGATTTTCTGTTCCAGATAATTCTTATCCTAAATATAAATACTTCATCATCAGTAGAGTGGCCTCTCGGGATGGTAAGCATGATTGTTATCTTGTATTAGTTGATTCGAGGAAAAGATGAAATATACTGGGGCTCTAATTTTATCCTTGATGTACTCTTGATAGGTTTGAAATGTTTCTGTATTGGCGTCTTCGACAAACACGTAAGATTTATAAACCGACAAAGTTCCAGTTTTAAGCTTGAAACATCTGGTTCATGCTTAAACGCCTTCGTCAGGCCTTGTGATTGTGCTTAAGCATGAAACAGACTCTTTTACACACACACACACACACACACACACACACACACACACACACACACACACACACACATATATATATATATATATATAGATAGATAGATAGATAGATAGATAGATAGATAGATAGTGATATAATGAATATGCATACACCATGGTTCCCTCTCACAGTAATATTATTGGTTGGTTTCAGTCATAGATACAGACTAAAGCGAGGACGTCTAGAAGTCTACGCCTCTTGCATAAGCTTACGTCTCAGCATACTGCATACGACTACCGTCCATTACCTCTATTTGCTAGATTTTTCTACCCAGCTACATTTGCTTAGCTACTTCGAATAATATATATATCCCTTCCCGGGGCATATATATATATATATATATATATATATATATATATAGATAGATAGATAGCAATCCCTTTTTTATGCAAGTTTCGTTAAAAATGACAGACAAGGTGCTATTGTTTAGCTTTTTATATAATTTTTTTCATGTGGTTTTATAATTCTTTTGTTTTCAAATCATAAATTATATAAAAATTATCGAAAAGTTTTATTTATTCAAGCGATTTCGGCTATACTTTTAGCCATTATGAATGATAAATTTTATTTTACTTTTATCTGAATATAAGGATTGTTTTATGTATGTATGTATGTATGTATGTATGTATTTAGAGATATATGAATGTTTTATATTTAAAAGAAGATGAGCCCATTATGACTATGTTCATAATTAATATGTTTTTATTAATAACGCTTCCATTAGTTTTAACGTTTTTTAACTAAATTTTTTCAAGCCTAACAGAAACAGATTTAGCTTTTATATCAAATAGAAGTGACGTCCGGAATAACAATGCCTCCGGAATTTAATCATTATTTACATGTGTAAACACATACAGTTCGGTGTGAAGTAGCTAGATCTGGTTTACATGTGTCGAGAGACATATTGTTCTCTAGTAATTCCAATACCGCCCATTAATGATACCACCCACGCGTCGTCATGTTGAGACAAACCGGGAGTTGATCGGATGAAGACTCGAAGAGAATATATAATATGTTAGCCAGACACGAGTTGTCACTTAACTACCCGCCTAGATTGGGAATGTGAATTCATGAATACATTAGGAACAGGGTTACAGTAGACTGAGCTTTGTTTTTATCTTTCATTTTCTTGTGAGATTGCAACCATACCTTCCTGTTTCTTATGCACACCAACACGAACGGAAATGGAGTGGCAACATAGTGTAGATATTGGACGGTCGGTTGAAAAGCTGGAGGAGAGTTCCGTTTTATGTTTACACAAGCACTTCTATTTGTTATACAAGTGTGCCATGATTTATACCCGTAGACATAATGTTAAACATGTAGATACGTAGGGGATACTAGAGTCTTTTGGGTTTTGTGGCGGGGGGGGGGGAGAGTCTGATATAAACTCAGAAAAAAACCCTGAAAGAACATTTAGACGAAGAACATTTCAGTGAAGAGAGAAAGATCAAAGCCTTACTATTCAGCGTCAAAATAGCCGAATTCATAGTCGTTAGTAAAAGTTACAGCCCAAAATATGGCTTACGTGTATCGTAGGTTAAAACTTAAGTATGCGGAGAGATTTCACGATCTAGACGGAAAATATGACACAGAAATACGAAAGCACATTGATGGAAATCGTCTTTCAGAAACTAAGTTGATTATTAATAGAAGCGAGAATATCATTACGCATATCGCAATGAAAATGATGCTAAACTATTCTTCCATGACTATCCTCCTAAATGGAAAGGAACACTGCATAATTTCTTCACGTAGCGGATTCACCGGGATCTCAGCTTACCCGATGGAAAGTGGAGAGCTGATGAAGTAGGCCTCTATATAAAATAAAATGAAATTATCAAACACAGACAACTGTTTTACTAATAAAAAAAAAAAGGAATAAGCACTTTATAGTGTCGTCTGCTCTCTATCAGTTATTCAATTCCAATGAGAGAGATCATTTTCAAATCTAATTATCATAAAAACAAGGATAAAGGAATTCACTCACCGAGGATAATTTTGAATCGTATATATTGCTATCTATTCAAAAGAAATTGTTAGAGGAATTAAATACAGAAGCAATTATTGGTAAATTTTAAAAATCATCTAATGAGCCAAAAACGATTGCTTTTAATGAACTGCATGCGATGTTTTTTTAACTATTTGTTAATGTGCAAATTGTGCAGTAAACTATTAAATAATATCAAACAATTTCTTGAAATTTAAAAACGTAAACAAAAACATCAGTTTTAACATACTGTATCAATTGTAACATACTGTATCAATTGTAACATATTGTATCAATTGTAACATACAGTATCAATTGTGACATACTGTAGTTATATTTACTGCCAGTAATATGTACAGTATATGCTCACTGTAATTACTAAGAAATACAGATTTTTTCCACATAAAAAAATAATGATACTCTTTTTCCATATATAATTTTTGGAAATATTATTTATTCGTTATGAAAATTGAACAACCATTAAACATTGATCTGGGAAAAGAATCTTAAAATAGTTTTGAGCGAGTGAAGTCCACACTTCTACGAACTCTGTTTGCTGGTGCTACAGAATCAAAAAGTACTGTACACACAATAATAATGTTGAAAGTAATATACATTAACGGTGCAGGTAACCTCCTGTGGTCTTCTTCCCGTAGCAAATAACAGAAACCAAGCAACTAGAGATCATTCAACACCAGCAACAGATAAAATGGGTATCACATGTATCTGGAAGAGAAATAATCAAGATGTTGGCATTTCGTCAGTTAAGTACCATACCGGATACACGTTTGGGTGACCATGTCTCGAAAGAGACATGACTGACTGGGCAGAAGATTATCCCACAGTAGGTTGCCATTATTTTCTACGGTAGACTGGTTGCCAGCCAAGGATATAGAACCCAATCTGTCTTGTTATTTAACCCATAACTGAAGGGAAGAGACGGATTAATACCTTTTCTCAAGGGTATTTGCGCGTAAGTGAATGCAAGGAATTCAACTGGAATTCAAACTCGGCTTCCTGAATTCTCTCTAGTTAATCTAGTACTGCACTTAAATTCATAAAGTAGAATTACCAAAGTGGAAAGTTCATCAGAGCAATTATCATGAATATATTCATAGAAAAGCACACGACAGCTACGTTGGGAAAGTGAGTGAAGACGAGATGTCTAGACAGGACAAATAATACTACAGGTTCTTTCGAATTTTATAAAGAATATCAAAATGCATAGCAATAGAACCAGACCAGGAGTGTCAGTAACATTCAAAATATAAATAAACAAGACATTGATTTGCCTACGTGAAAACGTGTTTTTTTTTTCGAAATAGACATGACTGACTGGGGAAAAGATTATTCCGCAGTAGATTGCTATTACTTTCTGCGGTAGACTGGTTGCCAGCCAAGGCTATAGAACCTAATCTGTCCTGTTATATAACCCATAACTTAAAGGAAGAGACGGATTAATAACTTTCCCAAGGATATTTGCGCGTAAGTGAATGCAAAGAATTCAACTGGAATTCGAACTTGGCTCCTCAATTTCTCTTTCCGAGCCGATATCCACTGCACCACAACTCGCATCATATTCCATATTACTTTAAACTAAAATGTAGAAAATACACTCACATTAATACTGAAACGAGCGATAACGGTTAGTGGACTTGAGAAAATTATTTTCCTAAAAAATGAATTAAGAGAAACATTTTCTATATATTTCAATAGTAGTGGTTACTCGATCCATGAATGCTGATGATTTCCACTAATATTATAATTATCAATACCGTTGCCATGTTCTCTTCTTTCACTTATCCCTAGACTCGGTCAGAATTACGTTTTTTACTTGTCATTACTTTTCACTATCTCGCCTTGCCAAAGATATTTCTGTTGTCTGGCTCCAATAAAAAATATTACTTTTCTGATGATCAGTAATAACTATATTTTTCTTGTTTCCCTCCATTCTTAATGGAATAGCCTTCAGGAGGAAGAGGTAGTGAAGGAAAAATCAACAGTTATTTGATTCCAGCAATAATGAATGAACAGAGAATGGAAAATAACAAAAAATTGGATTATTGAATGTAAGCACTATTTACAGCGTAAAAGAATACGCATTTATTGCAATATTAGGTATTTATATAATTTATATCACAGGTAGGTTTTATTAACGATTATATAAAATCATTCATTCACTCAAATTACATGGCTTGCTGACCTCCTCAGATCAACAAGTCATTTACCCTTCTATTCGTTTTTCTAAAATCTACTGGAATATTAAATAATGGCGTCCAAAGGGCAAAGAAGAAATTAAGAAATAAATTTCATTAGAATCGAAAATAAGTTTGCTCATATGTTATCTAATTCCAATCCTCTTCTATGGCGGTGAATGCTGGAAAATTTCCTTACAGATGAAGAGACTTGAGGTAACAGAAATATGGTTCTACACAGAATGCTGAGAATTTTACGAACGTGACGTGTAAGCAATGAAACAATGTAAGCAATTAAATAATCCTGTTTTTCTTTGATTCTATTATACTCATTTAATATGGCATTTATCCTTGTTTTAATCGGATTAATGTGAGGATTCGTGCTAGAAACCAACATTATAAAGGATTATCCATAAGCTGTATTATATAGCATGCATATCTTGTAGAAGCAAAAGACATGCAGATTATTCGTACTGACAAATAACTTGCATATTCGTGTAAAAGTCGATAACATGCAAATTCGTATTGGGACAAAATTTCCCATAATGGCCGTCACATACCGTGTCAAAGTGAAATTGATTCTCCTAGAATTATACAGGATTATATACAGAGGTAAGTGTATTTTTTTTTAAATCTACGGTTTCTGGTTGAAAGTAATGGATGATGTATCTTTTATTTAACGTTTATTTAATAAGATTAATCCTTTACACTAGGGTACGGAATAGAGGGGCATGGACAACTTACCTACTGTTATTTCAGACCCCACTTTTCTTTTACTTTGCACTTTTTTCCAAACATGTCGTATATTCATATATGTCCTGTAATTCTTAAGAAATTAATTTTTAAATAATTGTATGGGTAGGTCTTGAAGGCTATCACAATGCGTTTAGTAAAATAAAAGAAGGTAAAAAAGGTGTTGGGTATTACCTATTTATTATTCACTAATATTTCGAGATCAAAGCCTCATCTTCAGAATGGTAAGAGAGATTGTTTTCACATCCGCTCTTAGACCGCGCCTTTCAACGAATGGTCATCCTTCGCTGCTACTGCTATTCAGCGAAAAAAGTAGCCCAAAATATATGTCCATTGCCTAAGAACATTTGGGTCAAAAAATGTTGACCATTATAATAGAAAGTGTCAAATTTTCCAAGATTTCTTTAAATGTCCCATATATTTCAACTGTTTCTTTACAATTCTAAATGTTAGTGTCCTTTTGAGTGGCTTGGCAGAAGATTTTCATGCAGTAGGCCGCAATTTCTTTCTGAGTTTGACTGGTTGCCAACTATGAGTATAGAATCTATTCTATTCTGCTATTCCACCAATAGTTGGAGAGATGAGAAATGGATTAATACCTTTCTCAATGTTATTTACGCATAGGTGAATGCCACGAATTTAACTGGAATTTGAACTCGGCTCTACCAATTACTTTTTCTTCATCACCAACCTCAAAAGCTTTTTTTTTCTGTCTCTTATGTTCACATGCTTCTTGTTCTGCTCTTCCTTACCTGTCTGCCTTTCACCCATCTCCTAGTCATAACTAAACGCTTACGAATCTGGCCTTAAAATGTATCGTCAATCTCTTCCGCCACCACCATCACACTACGTTCTGCACGTTCTACCACTCGCGTCGTAATTCTTGGGTAGGATTAGCGGCCCATCTGACTTTGATAAACCGCAATCCGCTTCTTGATCTTTCATTTTGGTCCGGTTTCTCTCAAAACCGTTCAGTTCTGCACTTCTTAATGTTTATTTCTTCTGGTTCAACTATTACGCCGCCTCCACCGCCACCTGCCACCTTGAGAGGCTCAAGATACGATTGAACAGAGAAGAAGTATCGCACACGCTCTTAACCCGGCTTCCTCTCACTAACGTGTACTTTGATGTCTGGCATGCAACAAGATATTAGCTTCAGGGGAAGGCCATATTTGACCTTATCACCGAGGCCGGGTCATGTTTATCTAAATCCCATAATTCTTCTCGTCTCACTAATGTTCAAATATCACTGTATGTTTTCTCTCTGTGTTTCTCCTTCGCCGTGTCACGCAATGGTTTTAACATCATTTTGACTTTGGTTCGAGGTTTGTTTTAACAGAATCATAGAGGATTTCTTTTTTTTCAATATTTGCATAGAGTGACGTTTATCAAGCAAGACTCTCAGATCTTTGACAGTATTGTGAAATAGTAACAAAAAAAAAACAACACTTAATATTTTGAAAAATTAATTTTTGTAAACATGGAATCGGTGAGCTGAATTAAATTCCGGACAAATTTGTGTTCACTTTCACAGTAATACTTTTGGGAGAGGCAAGAACTAATTTTCTTCTATTCCGTCCTCAATTATCTTCTAACCATTTCCTCCCAAGCGATGCACTAAAAAGCAAGGGTATTGATTTTTAAAGAATATGATAAATAAATTAAAAAAAACTAATAAGAATGAAAGAACAAGAAGAAAAATTAAGACAGTAGATAACAATTGACATTGCATTTAAATTTTTGAATATCAAAGTTGAGAATCAAGAATCCGGAAGCGAGCTCCACACGTGAGACGTGTAATATAATAAACTGCTAGAATAGAAGTTATGGTTAAATCTTACCATTTCAACTGTAAAATAGTGAGACCTTTGCCACGAATCTAATCAGTTCAGTTAACTGCAATACGTGATACTCGCTTGGGAGATCCTGTCTCTTTCGAGAAATGACAAACTAAGCAGAAGATTTTCCCACAGAAAGGTGCCATTTCTTTCTGTAGTAGACTGGTTGAAAATAAAGGCTATGGAACTCAATTTTCCCTGCTACTCAGCCCATAGCTGGAGGGAGAAGTGATGGATTAATGGTATTTGTGCGTTAGTGAATGAAACGACTTCGAATAAAGCTTCCGTTTCAGACCTTTAATCCAGATATTCAGAAACATCGATAACTTAATCAACATCGGCATTTTTAGCACAATCGGGTTAATGGCCATGCAGAAGTCTGTCTTGCCAACGTTGTTTCATTTGTTCAAGAGCTTTACACTTAGCTTTCTTTTTCATATTTGTATGCTGCAACAGTTGGTTCTTGGGTTCTGTTTTGGTTTTCTACAGAATCTACTAAATGTAGTTATTTTGCATTTACAGCCTTCTTTCATTTTTGAATATTTTTTCTTTCTGCTTTCGTGTTTATTATTATTATTATTATTATTATTATTATTATTATTATTATCATTATTGTAGTAGTAGTAGTAGTAGTAGTAGTAGTAGTAGATGTTTTGTGTCTTTTTAAGATGTAGTAATCATCTTTCTCCACAAATCTTTTAACAACATTTTATATTTTTGCTGTTCTTCCTAATCCCTGTTCTGCCAATCACTGACACAGACTCGTTGGGTAGTTTATATGTTACTTTTCTTTATCCATCTTCTTTTCCGTATGCCTTTTGAATGTTAAATTTTCTAAATTATATTACTATGCCATTAAAAATTCAAAACTTTGAAAAAGTCAACGGGATCTCACTTTGTTATCTTTCCTAAGGAGTCGTTATCGGTCCACATATTTATAAAGAAAAGAAAGCTATGGAGAGCAGTGATCTCTTATATCTCAGAATTAGTAAGACCAATACATATGTACATTTTAAGAGAGCCTATTCTAAATTTAGACGCTAACGATTTTATGTATTTTGATTCGGACTAGTATTCTTCAATTGGTTAATATTTATATTTACAGCTTTTCGGACGGTGAACTCTGCAACCTTCTTCAAGGTGTCTGTTGTTTTTCTCCATAGTATGCAAGTTTCAATGTTCTAATTTTTCTTTCTAATGTTAAAGTGTTTTGTTCAAAATTACAAGTCAGGGATATACGTGAAAAAAGCCGAAGTGTAGAACAATCAGAACGTGAATATAGCAATCAATCAATGCGCGTCTGCCAAAAATTACTGAGAATACAATGAACAGACATGGTATCAAAGAGAAAGTGGCCCACAACTATTAGAAAGCTGAGGCGATGGTCGGAAATGCCCGAGATGGGCGAAATCCGAACTCCGATATTAGCTATTCTTTATGTCATGAACACCGACGAATCCACCGGAGACAACGAGGGACGCACGTTTAAATCCACTCCGGTGATTGATAGACGAATTGGTAGGGCATAATCAAAAGTGGATCGCAAAGAGACGCTCGCTGCTAGAGGACTGATCAAAAACAGTCTGCAAAAGCGAGACAAATTTCTACCTAATCATTCGTATTCCATTGCGTAAGACAAGCGAAGAACGCTAAAACACACGGATAAAGAAAGAAAGTTGGGGAAAATATGGGAATTTATACTTACAATCATAAAGAGACAAACTTTCTGGGATATGTGAGGAAAGAGTGGCCGAAAGATTTAGCAATCACAGAATATACATGAGAAGCAAATGGTTCTACTTTATTCCACAATAGAAAGGTAGGTTTTAATAAAAGTGTAAATTGGAAACTAATATATATATATATATATATAATATACGTATATTTTATGACTGGTTGATTTTTTTTATTTATCATTAGAAAATCAATGTTGCACTTAATGTAAAATTTGACCTTCTATGTGATTAGGTACTGATACCAATAAGAGTCATAAGTTTTAACAATGTTTACGCATTTGATTATAATTATCGTCTAAAAATAGAAATACTTAATGGTTTTGCTTAAAAACTGTTGTTGCTATTTCACGAATAAAATTAATATATTTTACATTAGATACAATGAATAGAAAATATTTTGAAGCTAGAATTTAAATTATGAATCACTACAAACAAAATTAGATTACAAAAATGGCTAGTGACTGAATAAGATGCGTAAGGTTGTTTGCTAGATCCATTGTTAGACAATAATTACTAAAAACGAAAAGTAGATAAAAATATATATAGCACCATAATACTCTTGGGCACAAATTATGAGAAATAATGTTTTAAATTGGCATTGTTCATTGAAAATCACAGTTAACTGTATAACACTGTACATCATAATATAGCTAACTTTTTCAGCATATTTTCCCTTTGAAGTAAATGAAGATTTTTTTATAGGACATATATGATATAGTAATAATGTGCTTGTGCTACGCAAATTCTATATGGACAAGATTTCCATATAAAATTTGTAAATATTCAATAAATGATAAAAGTTATAAGTCTCTGCTGTAAGGACATCACTGAATGAAATTGTCACACTACGATTTTGAACCTAAACTTTATTTTCTCAAAAAGATGGCAACGATCTTGAAAAAACATATTTTATGTCCTTATCTACCATGTTAAAATCCAACTTTCAAATAAAATGCAAATGGAAGCACTATATTGAATCCATAGCAAAATCTACTGCTAAGAAGATTGGGTCACTATGTCGATCCAGGATGTTTTTTCCACCTGAATCCATCCTGCATATATACAAGTCAACCATCCGTCCGTGCATGGAGTACTGCTGCCATTTATGGTCAGGTGCCCCTGCCGTTCTCCTCAGTGTTCTTGACAAGCTCCAAAGGAGAGTCTGTAATGTGATAGGTACTGATCTGGCGACTCGTCTGCAGCCACTTTCCCATCGTCGAAATGTGGCCTCCCTCTGTCTCTTCTATAAATACTTTCATGGCTTCTGCTCGGATGAGCTTAAGTCACTGATGCCTCCTCAACAGGTGTTTACCCGTTCAACCAGACTGGCAACTGGGTCCCACCCATTCACAGTCAGGTTAGCCAAACGCAGACGACAATTCTACTCCTGCAGCTTCCTCTCTCGCACTTCCCGCCTGTGGAACTCACTCCCGTATTCTTGCTTTCCTGACGGCTACGACCTCCAGAAATTTAAAAGCAAAGTTAATACTCACCTACTAACCACTGGCCTCTAGCTCTCTCTCCCCTCCCCTGTATAACCTTCCCTTTCTCTCCGCCCATGTACCTGTCATTGCACCTGCTTTCTCAGTTTTCTATTGTTCCTTTCTAACTAGCTTGTACTCCTCACTCTTTTCTAATTAATCTTTCTACATTTATGTAACCCCCTGCACATCAGTGGCGTTTCTGCCTTGCTCGGGGTGAAATGATTAAAAAAAAAAAAAAAAAAAAATATCATGTTTTCAGAATCGACCTGCCCTAGTGTACATATATTCACACGCAACTAGGAATATATATATATATATATATATATATATATATATAGAGAGAGAGAGAGAGAGAGAGAGAGAAAGCTCAGAGGCTCAGAGGTAGAATCACCGATTGACATCAGTCGGGTTTCAATCCTAGCTAGAAGAAATTGGATGCCTAACCGTAGTGGTGAGCTGGGATGCAGCGAAATGGATCCGTCTGCCGAGCACTATATATAAATCGTGTTGCTTTATGATAATGTTTAACGTCAAGGTTGTTATTTTTTTTTTTTAGTAGTTTGACTGATAAAAGAAGATTTTGCCAAGCAGGTTTTTCTTATCTTAAAGCGCTCGGTATCGGGCTAGAGATAGAAAGTTTATACTTTTAGCAAGAAACCCCGTCCCAATCAGTGAGGTAATTATAGCGGTATACTCACAAATCTCCGAAGGCGGCATGAACCTACTCAGTTAAAATTACAAAATGCTTGCACCAAATATATATATATATATATATATATATATATAATAATAATAATAAAACCGACTCTGTCCGTATCCTAATCTTAAAATATTACACAAGAATCCTTTAAAGACTATGAATAAACAACAGAATCTAACTCCGTTACCGTCCTCGGCCATAGAGCTTTGGACAAAGAGGGGGAAAAAAAGAAAACTGCGTAGGACCGACAATGCATACGGTTCTTCACAGTAAAGAAAAAAACCCTCGAACGGAACGAACCACCAGGAAAGAAAAGTGCTCGATACTGAACTAACCAAAAAGTGTTAACAAAAAGGCAGTTACGCAGAGCAAAAACACACGAAAAAAAACCGCGGTAGGTCTTGGCGATCTTGCGATTTTTTTCGTATATATATATATATATATATATATATATATATATATATATATATGCATGTATACATATATGCATATATATATATATATATATATATATTCTCTCGAGGCATATATATATATATATATATATGCCTAGAGTGAATAAATATATATATACATGCCACTATATATATATATATATATATATATATATATATATATATATATATATGTAATGACAAAAAGCAGTTTCTAGTTTTTGTGGACGGATTTAAAATCGAACAATAACAAGCGACTATGATATATATACAGATACAAATAAAAAAAAACAGGCTGACTGACACTCTTTTGAGTCTAGACATTACAGGTGATAAGGTAATGCAAATTAATTCGATTGACCCTCAGATATTACACGGCATATTGCTCACATACAGCTTTGTCTTTCTTTCATTCTAACAAGGGGAAGCCAAGGAGAGCAGATGCTCTCGGCGAAACACTTCGTTGATAGGTTTCCCATTTCATAATCTTAGATAAATTTAATATAGACAAATAAAATAAAATTAGTTAATCTAAATAAAATTAGACATAGAATAGGCTGGATTAGAGGATTGTTTCGCTTTAACTCCACAAATTGCAACAAAACAAAATCATTAGCATAAAAACTCGATTTATTACATTAAATAGCTTCATTTGTTCAAGACTTTCACATAAATATCCAACATGGATCAAAAATCATTTAGAAATGTCTATGTTGTCAGTTGTATAATCGCTTTCTCTGATCATTGATTAAAAAAAGGCTTTGAGCGAATGAAGCATATAGGTCTCAGCCAGGGACAATCTTCTTTCAACCTATTGAACTGGTGCTACATAATCACAGATAACATAGTTCTTGATATCATTCAACACATACAACTGAAAAAGATACTGAACGTACCTCGAAGAGAAAATACTTACATATCAAGATGATGGGATTCTACAGAACATCGAACAGAATATATGTAAGGAACTATCTAAATACGGTTAATGAAGTGATAACTGAAGTGATAACAGTTATGGATTTGAGAAACCTAAGAGAATGATTTCATAATTTTCAACCGACAGAAACTCTATCTGTTCGATTAATGAATATTTCCTTGTAAGGACGATTAATATTAGAACTACCTTTCAAACATTGTACTCATGTTTTAGTTTGTCTTATTAAACAATTTTTCTTTTTCTTTCTCTTTTCGATATTTATTCTCTTTTTCTTGTTCACAATAGAAAACGATATTTTTAACAGTTCACAGGAAAGGAAAGTACCGAATGTTTGCCATGGCGGATGGGTTTTTTTTTGCCAAAAAAATGTTAGCATTTAAGATCATGAAAAGCATATAAATTCCTCCAGAACCTCGAAGCGTCAAACAGGTTAGTAAAAAAGCTGCGTGTAAGTGCCAAGTAGCTGAGGATGTTTACCGTGATTTAGTAAATGGATTAGGTAGATTTTTTATGTATTTGTTTTTCTTTTTAATGAACCCTGAAGAAACTGAAAGGGTGCGAAACTGTTAATAATCCTGTAATAATTGAGAGTAGAAATCACAGGATTTTTTTACCAAGAAAGCAGAAAGAAGAAAAAGATGAAATGCGTCAAAATATATGAAAAATAGTAGATAGATAGATAGATAGATAGATAGATAGATAGATAGATATGAACAGATGGGTTTGAGTTATTAAGTTTAAATAAGTTTACTGTAGTTTGTGTTTCATGGCTATTTAGAGGAGGTTACACTTGTCATTCGTGTATATTTGTGGCTAGTCTGTCTTCAGCATTAAATATGTGTATTAGTGAGTTAACTGAGAAGTGTTCCATTTAACATTTAATATTCATATCGTGAGCACGCAGGTATATTTTTTACATATGGCCGCAAGAATGCTAACGAAAGCGAAGCTGCACGGAGTTTCCAGACCGAAGGCAACCGAGTCATACAGCCTTTGCTGCTGTTAATTGTTGTTCCGTTGCTGAGAAAGTATTCGTGGTACCACAACTTCTGGATCGACGAAGACATTGATCCGCTCGGACAACTGACCACCAATAACATATTTTACAAGCTGTCCGGGACGATCTAGGTATCAGCGCACGTCAAATGGCCGTAACATGTTTTACATCTCATAGTACTGCAGGAAGAGTAATTCAAGAGCAGTATCTATATCAATATCGTTTGCAACGTGTGTGGGGTCTTTCGCTCTCTGATCACACAGTGGAAGTTTTTTCTTAATCATTTCACCCCAAGCAAGGCATTCCACTGCCACTACAGCGCAAGAGGTTACATAGGGGAAGGTAAAGAGAAAGAGTGGTTAGATACAGGAAATGTCAGAAAGAGGGTGATAGACTGGTAAGAGTACCAAGGCTGAGGGTTGGGTAGATGGGAAGAGTGTTTGAGAGAATGGATGTGAGTTAGTGTGTTAGGAGGTGTCTATTGACCTTACTTTAAAACTCCTGGAGATTGTAACTGTCGGGAAGCGCGAGAAAACAAGCTGTTGGAATAGAAATTGCGGTTACATTTTATCGGTTTTACTGTAAAAGGGTGGGACCTAGTTGCTAATCTAGTATCTCGTGCAAATTCGTAACTAGGGGGCACCAGTGATCTAAGTTCATCGGAGCAGAAGCCGTGAAAGTATTTATAGAAGAGACACAGGGAAGCCACATCACGCCGGTGAGAGAGAGACTGCAGCCAGTCTGCCAAGTCGGTTTCGATCACATTACAGACTCTCCGTTGTATTTTGTCAAGAACCTCGAGGAGAATAGCTGGGGTACCCGACCAGATGTGGCAGCAGTATTCAATACACGGGTGGATGGTAGATTTATATATGTGCAGGATAGATTCAGACGGAAAAAAATTCCGGGCCCTGCACAGGGAACCGACGTTCATAGCAGCGGATATAGTCATTCCACTTGAGGTCCGCTGAAAATGTGTGACTAAGGAGACGTAGTGTTTTACTCTCTGGGAGGTAAGCCTGGTCCATGCTAATGGGAGATAGGTGCGATTGTCTATGTTGGTTATTTGATAGCAGCTTCGTTTTAGAAGTATTAAAATTTACGAGCCATTTCTTACCCCAGTCCACTACGGATAGGAGGTTCTTTTCAAGCTCGGCTGCAAGGTTCGCTTTGTCGCCCACAACAGATTTTTGACCAAGGCGAGAGTAGACTGTGGTGTCATCGGCGTACATACCTACTTGAGAACTTATGGCATCAGGGAGATCATTAATGTAGATCAGAAAGAGCGTAGGACCTAGGATAGAACCTTGAGGGACACCAGCGTTTGTATGGTAGATCTGCGAGGCATGTCCGTTTAATACCACCTTCAATGTGCGGTTAGCGAGGAAGGACTGGATTAGGTCAAACAAATGTCCAGTTATACCGTAGCTCCACAGTTTGTGTAGAAGGCCAGCATGCCAGATTTTGTCAAACGCTTTAGAGGTATCCAAGGCAACGGTTTGGGCTTCACCATTCTTGTCAAGAACGTGGTATATGTACTCGGTGATGGTCATTAGCATATCAGCAGTAGACCTGGTGAAGCGGAAACCATACTGTTTGTCCGAAAGGAACTTGTGGGCTGTAAGATGCTAGACCACCTCGGCGTTGATAATGGCTTCGAACATTTTGCCAAAGATCGGAAGAAGGCTGATAGAGCTGTAATTTGCGGGGTCCGAGGGTTCACCTGTGTTCTTAAATATAGGAACTACAGAGGAAGACTTCAAACAGGCAGGAAAGCAAGAAGAAGATAGGCAGAAGTTATAGAGCTTAGAGAGGACAGAGGAGAGTTCAGAAGCACATTTCTTCAAGACTATGATTGTGATTCCGTCCCATCCGCTCGCTTTGTGGGGTCAAGTTTTGAGATTATGTTAGAAACCAGTGAGGGTGTAATGTGGACGTCAAGTATTTGAAAGGGTCTGCCAGTCAATATTCTGACGGGTGCATTTGTGTGTAAAAAGAAGTGGAGGACATTTAGGGCATTTCTTATGAGTTGCTGTGTTAAGGTACAACGAATGTCTTTTATAACTATGTTTATATGAAGTTTTACTTTGTTTTAGTGTCAAGAACCCGCTCCCAAAGTTTTAAAAAGTATTTTTGGATTGTACCTTAGATTGTACATTTAACACTGGTTGCCGTAAACTTTTTTGAAACTTAATCATTCAAGAACAAAGGATTTGCAGACATATGTTTATGTGGACATTTGTCTTTGTTTTTGTGAGAGAAATCCATCCCCCAAAGTTTGTAACATTATTTTTGATAAACACACACACACACACACACACACACACACACACACATATATATATATATATATATATATATATATATATATATATATATATTTGCGTGTGTTTAAAGAGAGAAAGCAAGTGAACGACAAAGAGATCGACAGCGAGATAGGAAAGTCATATGCAGGAAAAGATAGATAGATATGAAGAGATGAAGTACATACGAACCGCTATATGTCTGTGTGTCTATGTGTGTGTAGAAATAGACAGAGTGACAGTGTGATAGACAGAACGAGCTAGAAAGGCGTATATATGAAAAATGGATAATGGATAGACGGAGATAGATAGATATGAAGAAATGAGCCACATCTCATCAGTGTGGCTTGAAACATCCACTTGCTTCTGGACGGGATCGAAACTCGACCGATTTGGTGTCAGTCTAACCCCTAAACCATAGGCGCAAGGAATCAGAGAATGGCAATTTTAAGGTGTTGTATAGATAAGCAGTGTATACACACACCAGTCACTGAAAGAACTTAATTGATTCCGGAAGAGAAATGCATATATCACAGAAGTGGAATCTATTTTTATGAAAATTATCCTCTCTAGAGAGCTCATTCGTAATGAGAGCATAATATATTAGTCATCCCTACACAAGCCTGTTTCGCTGTATAACAGTTCATCAGTGTGACTATATACATCCACTTGTTCCTGGCCGAGATCGAAACTCGACCGATTTGGTGTCAGTCGGAGTCGCTACCCACTAAACTATAAGGGGTTAAAGAAGAGGAATTTTAACGTGTTGTATGTAAGCAGTGTATACACACGCCAGTCACCGAAAGTAATCAATTCATTCCTAAAGAGTAATGCATATAGCACAGAAATGGAAGTTCTTTTTAGTTAAATATTCTTCTCTAGAGAGCTCAATCGTAATGAGAGCATATTATATTAGTCATCCACATACAAGCCTGTTTCTTTATATTACAGCTTTTGTGTGTGTGCGGAGAAAGACAACCTGACAAAACGAGATAGAAAACAGATATACACTACCGACCATAAGTTTCGGACCACCCAAATTTTTAGCAGAATCAAATTCGCCGAGTTTTTATTTTTTGTTATTTTTATGCAGATGTCAAGTCAAAAAATGTATTCTTTTCAACTTTAAAGTAAACATTTACTCAGTTTGCTACTTGACTCCTCTTATTGTGATCAAGTTTTTTGCCGAAAATTCGGATTTATTCAGATATTATAATTATGGTATAATTTATTTTTGTAGACCATATTACTACTTCGTGAAACTGAGTTAAATATTGACAGAAAAAGATCTGGTAGGCCCAGAGTAACATCTGTTGTAGAGTATAGTCACTTGATCATATCTAGCAGGAGGAATAAAAAAAACCGCTCTGGAATTAACAATTGAAATGAATTCTACTCGGCAACATACAATATCTTTACTACTGTTAAGAGACGACTTCATTCTGCTGGGCTTAAAGGCTGTGTAGCAATTAAAAAAACACTATTAAAGAAGGAGAATAAGGGATGAAATTGATCGTACAGTTCGAAATGAACTTCCTCAAAATGAACAAATGAACAAATGTTGTTTAAATGCTTGCAGGATACTTGGAAATCACTTTCACCAACTTATTTTTATAAGTTATTAGAAAGAATGCCAAGGATTTGCTCTGCAGTAATGAAGGCTCTTGGTGGTTTCTTTGATGAAAAGAAAATATGAATTAACTTTAATTAAATTTGAAATTACCATATGTTAATTTTGGTTTTAATTATTGTACAACTGTGAGCAATAATGAAATATATCTATATTTATTTTTCTAAGACATAAAATTTATTTATTTCTCTTAGAGAATAAATGTAAGTGGTCCAAAGATAGATAGATAGTTTATAAAATCACTGAGATAGATAGATAGATAGATAGATAGATAGATAGATAGATAGATAGATAGATAAATCACTGAGATAGATAGAGATAGATAGATAATAAAATCACTGAGATAGATAGATAGATAGATAGATAGATAGATAGATAGATAGATAAATGACTGAGATAGATAGAGATAGATAGATAATAAAATCACTGAGATAGATAGATAGATAGATAGATAGATAGATAGATAGATAGATAGATAGATAGATAGATAGAAACAAGGTTCATGAAAATAAGGAAAAGGAAGTGCACAATGAAACTGCCGTGTGACAGATATGTGAACGCTCAGTACTGAGCTTAACAGCCTCCTTTCCGATGATTAGTGTCGTTGAAGAGCAAATTATTTTTTAAAACAATGAACAACAACATGTCAAAGAATAGCATCACGTATTAGTCAAACTCCATCGGGTAATTTTAAGTTCAATGCTAATGAGAGACAGAGTAGAAACCAAAACCTATCGATCAGTGAGAACGCATCAAAGATAAAAATAACGTAACGTTTAAAGACACGCTTAAAAAGGAAAAAATGAATTTAAATTAAAAATAATATAAAACGTTCCCAGTCACATCACGCATGCGCACAGATTCCCTTGCACTTGCTAATGTATTTTGACACTACAATATCTAATTTTGACTTCTGACATTATAATCTTAAAGTGGGTTTGCTGCTTGGAAGATGAAAATGACGATAGTGTAAACTTGTAAAAATATGAATAGATGAAGTACATATGAACGGACATATATATATATATATATATATATATATATATATATATATATATCTGTGTGTGTGTTTGTGTGTAAAAATAGACAGTGAGATACACAGAAACAGATAGAAAAATCATATATATGAAAAATGGATAGACAGTGATAGATAGATATGAAGAGATGAGCCACAGCTCACCGGTGTGGTTACACACATCCACTTGCTTCTGGCCGGGGTCCAAACTCGATCAGTTTGGTGTCAGTCGGAGTCGCTACCCATTAACATATAGGCGCATGGAATCAGGGAAGAGGAATTTTAATATGTACCAGAGCCTGTTACAGCGATAAGAAGTGTAACAATTCTTGCTTTTCTTTTTTATCATTTCACACTAAGCAAGGCGGGACCGCTACTCGTGTGCTGGGGGTTGCAATGAGAGAAAAGGCTGGGTGCAGTGGGTATTGAAGAAAGGATGAGAGATGAATGGGATTCAATAAGATAGAAGCTGGCAATTGACGTTCTTTTAAATTTTGGGAGATTTGATATTGGGGATCAGAAATGCATGTAAACGGAAGGATGTGCGTGAAAAGAAACCGTTGAAGTAGAAGTAATTTTACATTTAACTATTTCAACGGTAAATTGGTGGGACCTACATACCAATGTAGTTGCACGCTTAAATTCACGTGGACGGTGCAGCAGGAGAAAAACTCATCAACATTATGGGATTTTCCAATACAAACAGACAGAACAATCAAAGTTAATCACACTGTCATCCTGATCAAAGATCACAAGAACTGAATGTGCTGTCTTATTGACATGGCATTTTCTGTAGATTGTATTGTATTTTTGAAGATCTTTTAAAAAACTATCTAAACACAAGCATCTTGAAACGCAAGTCTCAAAAACATAAACACATTAATTCAGTAATTCCAGTTGTAGTTAGAGTACTCAGATTTATTGGAAAAGGTCCTGATAGACTCATCGAAAGGATCTCTAGTAGTCCATGCCATAAAAATGTACTCACAAGTACAGTCAATACCCGACGAAGGGCTTTATGTATGCAAAGTATATGTAATTTTAAGTGCTTGTGTTTCTTTTGTTTTTTTGTTTTTTTTGCGTTTGTTATTATTTTATTTTAAATTTTCAGTGGAAAATGTCATGATGACATTCTGACATGATATCTGGTTGGAGTCCGAGATGAAATGAGTATACATCAGAAATCAAATTAAATAATAATAATAATAATAATAATAATAATAATATCAATAATAGAAATCAGGAGAATGTAGCATCTCAAGACAAGATTCAGCCAAATCAACCTAATAATAAAGAATCATGTTGAAAATTCATGTCTGCTGATAGATGTTAAAACTCCATCCGACAAAAATAAATCAATAAATAAAATAGAATAAATAAATAAATTTTGGAAACGTTTGAAAAACTAAGTTATTTAAAATTAAGTAAATACTACAGAATAGTAGAAATCAGTAAAATGTGGAATCTCAAGACAACAACATTGCCTGTTATTGGTGGGGTTTCGGGGAGGGTGACGAAAAAAGCAAAGAAATACACAGATGAAATATTAAGCAAAAACAGAAAATTTACTCAAATACGAGTATCGGTTAAAAATAATAATCAAACAAATAAATTATAAATAGATAGATAGATAGATAGATAGATAGATAGATAGATAGATAGATAGATAGATAGATCAATTTAAATAATATATATATATATAGGTAGATCAATTTAAAAAATAATGTATTGAACTTTTCAAAGATTGCTTATTATGAAGCACGTTTATCTTTAATAGTGCAGTCAGCTTCGCATTATAAACTAACCATCAGGTGACTATTTTGATTTGTTTTTTCGATTTTTGAAAGGCTATGAATACTTTTGGGTTAACTTTGTCTTATAAAAATAATTAGCAACCTTACTTAACGGAAAAAAAAATTATTGCAGCATCAGATCATTTAAAAGCATATTTTTTCATCATTAACCGACGGTTTTATTTCAACTTAAGTACATATTTTCCTCTGCAAACATTCGACTTCTGAGCAATTGCCAACATTCTCGCAATAAAAAAAATTTCAAGTGCGTATGTCAGTCTAAGTTAGTAAAAAATCGGAAATCGATTCTTAGTTGAAAGAGGGGAATACGGTAAATGCAAAGAGCATGAAATTTTTTTACTTTGTTCAATTAAAGCATCTTTATATGACCCAAATCTATGCTTTCAATACTACTCATAACTATTAAACTCTGTCAGACACAAGGCTAAGTATTGAATTTGTCAAGCAAAACTAAACCCTGTTCGGTTTAGTAGCTGGGTGAATTGATGTGTTGTTTTTTATTTTCCAATCGAAACAACTAGTTCATATTCAAGTTTTAAGGTCTGAATTCCAAATGTTATACATGAAATAATTTGGTCAAGAAACTCTGTGGCATTAAAATAATAAACAGAAAAAATACAGCAGGATAAGACCTCTGAAAAAACCAGCACATATATTAGTCACTTGCAACCTCCTCAGTAGACCTGCCATAAGGATAAATACCGGCTTGTAACCTTAGTGGACTGGCCAGGGTGTGAGCCTGATCGATGGCAATTGATAAAGTGCCACCTATATTAAATTAAAATACAATAAAGAAACAAACAGAGAATTGGTGGAGCAATAAAAACTAATGAGAACTTTATAAAGTCCTCTGCATACTATCAGTTATTCAATTTCAAAATGGGAAAACATTTTCAAAGCTAAAGATCATAAAAAAACTAGGTTAGGAAATTCGCTGTCAGAGGATAATTCGGAATCATTCGCTTTGCTATTTCAAGAATTCTGATAAAGATTATCAAATCATTTTTTTCTTTGGTACATCTTCTTTACGAATTTAAACGCAGTACTCGATTGGTTGCTAGGTCTTATCATTTTACATTTAAATAGATAAATGTAACTGCAAATTCTGTACCAACAGTTTCTTCTTTTTTGTAAAATTCTCTTTCACTTTCTTACTTTCAATTCGATTTTGATCTTCAAAAATATAAATGCGATGTTATCTTCTTTTTTTTTAATTTTCCTCTCTCCTTAATGAGAATTTTTTTCATCATATTCTTTCACACTCAACAAACCCTTGTGTTTTAATATTTTTGTTGTCAGGCTCAGGTGAAACGATAATAACATTATAAACAGAATATAAACAGAATATCTATATCTATAAAAGTGACGTGGGCGGAAGTTGTGTAAATATTTGTTTGTTTGATAGATTCCACTTAGTGTCTGCATTTTGTGCTCAGATGTAGATCAAAACTTTAGAACGCTAACGGCACCTTGAAATGTTTCAGAATGCCAAAATTAGGGGTAAAAATATATATTATCACCCCACAAAGTCAGGGATCAGTTTATGTATTGATTATAATATAGAATCGATCACCCCATTTTGTATTATCTATATATTTATATATGTTGACCCTCCCCTTCCCACCCTAATCCACTAGAGACATTCCACATTGTTATCTATATCTATAAAAGTGACGAGAGTGGACGTTGTGTAAGTATTTGCTATGTGAATTCATCATATGTCTTATTTTTTTTATTATTCCTTAAACTCCCCGAATGAAACCGGGCTAAACTGCTAGTAAGAAATAAAGAAAAACCACAGAGAAGAAATCGTAACCGAGAATTCGAAGAAGGGAGTAAGAGAGATAAACAAATAAGAAATGCACAAAAGAAACGGGTGAAAAAAGAAAAAAAAAAAAAGAAGAGAGGAAAATAAAATAAAACGTTGTGGATATAAAACCAATGTAAGAAAATAAGTCAGTCACTTGTGTCATACGTGATACACGTTTAAGCGATCATGTCTCTTTCGAGACATGACTGAATAGGCAGAAGATTTGACTGCAGTAGGATGCTATTACCTTCTCCGAAAGATGGATTGTCAACCAAAGCTATTCAACCTATAACTGAAGAGAGAATATATGGATTAATAGCATTCCCAAGGGCATTTGCGTGTAATTAAATGAAATAAATTCGACTGGAATTCGAACTCGACTCTCCGAAAAGGGAGCTATATAACTTCTGCAATAATCATCCTTTCATCACTTTTGATCTAGTCTCGCTAGATAACGCGTATTTTGTAACAAAGATATGTGCGTGTGTAGTTATATGAAATCAATGACTAATTTGTTTTTTACTAATTATCAACCTTTTGCAGAAAAGTAATACAATATTCTAGATTGTCATATTTTTTTCCGAACCCGACTGCAGTTAGAACTCATTTCTCCGATTTACGATTCGGAACGGTTATCTATTGTAACACATGCACACCCAAGATTACAGCATCGAGAATTTTAAGCGGTTATCCATAGTGACCAGGCGATTGTACGAGAACTGTTCTTTCAACGCTATAATTCAGTATTCGTACACTGTTAAAATTTGTGCACTCTTTGTCTCGGCTAATCACTAAAGTTAAGCAAAATTAAGTTTGAGAAGTTTAATGGGTAACCGTTTAGAAATGCATATCAGGTAGTGTAAGTAGATTGTGGCGTGCTACTAGACTTAATATTTATAAAATAAAGAAAGCACTTACTATACTCGGGTCACCAAAGTCAAGCAACATCATGTATGATCAGTAATATAATGGGTAACCATTTAAAAACAAAAATACCAAACGTGGCAAAATTTTAAAAATAAATCAATGTAACACAGAATTTCGTCGTGTCACCAAGTTTAAGTAACATCGATTTATTTCTTGGCGAATCTTTTAAAAGCGCTGGTTGGTGTATGAAGCTAATAAATTCAACAACGTTTATAATACAAAGTAAAGTATTAGTCGTCTAATTGCCAGTGTTATGAAACAAGCATTTTGAACAGTACTTTATTATCCGTTCCCAAACAGCACATAGTGTAAATAGTCCATGACCTTGTACCAAACTCGGTACAATTTTTTCTTCTTCTTCTTCTTCTTCTTCTTCTTCTTCTTCTTCTTCTTCTTCTTCTTTCTGCTGTGCCCGTTCTACACGTTGGCGATTATGGCCCTCCATATCTCTCTATTCGTTGTAGCTCTAAAGACCCTTTCTCTTGTTACCCCTCCCAAACTCTGCTCTGCCATTTACTCAAATCCATTCAGTAGTCCATGTGTTGCTTTCCTCTGATTCTCTTTCTCTCTATCTGTCCTGTGAGTATCATAAGATTCTCAAAGCCCTTTTTCTTCATTACATGTCCACGAAGATTCACTGTTTTATCCTGATGTTAAGTATAAATTTCCTTTTCGTTTCCATCCTATTCAGAACCTCGTCGTTGCTCACAGGTTCGTTTCCTGGTATCCTCAACATGCTTCTGTAGAAGTACATTTCGGTTGCTTCAAGTCTTTCTTTCATCTTTGATGAGATTGTCCAACATTCGCTGCTATACTGAAGGACAGACATCACATAACAATCAAGTACACTTTTCTCAAACGAAATAATTCACGGAAATAGCGTAATCAATTAATTCCTGTTTACTCGTAAATTTATTCGAAGCCTTCAGTTTTGGGTAATTTTTATTTTTTGCTTCATTTCGATTAAATGCATTTCTCTTCGTCAAAGTCTTAATTGGATTTTATACTTCGTGTTTATGTGTTTATGCTTTTGAAGCATAAAACCTTAGCAGTGCTTTTCTTTCTTAAATCGATCCTGTCTCAACTTCAACCGATCGATAATCAATAAGTTCATTCGCTTACAAACTGTCGTTTCGCTTTTCACAAAATTGGATTATGCAGACCTACATCAGAATTCACATTTGCATCAATGTGCAAGGCACAAAACCAAAAAAGGAGAAGGAAAACTGCCTAGTAAAGCATCCTTACATGCTCTGAAAATCTGCATTCAAATGATACTGGTTTTCACCAGAGCTCGAACGCTAATAACTGACACCGATTGAGAATATGCAACTATCTTAACCAGCAAAAGATCTGATCTCCATAATTAGTGACCTTACACAATCTTCCTAACGACTATCAGTGAAGTGCCATACGTGATGCACGCTTTGGGCGATCATGTCTCGAAAGAGATATGACTGGGCAGAAGATTATCCCGCAGTAAGTTGACATTGTTTTCCGCCAGCCGGGTTATTAAACCCAATCTTTCCTGTTATTTAATCCATAACTGGAGGGATGAGACGGATTAATACCTTTCCCAAGGGTATTTGTAAATGCGATGAAATCAACTGGAACTCAAACTCCGCTCCGCGATTTGCTGTTCCGAGATGATATCTATTGCACCACATCGCACATCCCGAACGACTATTCTCATTTTTAAATCTGAAAATTAATGCAGATTTTCCATTGGCCGTGTGCGGACAGTTCGCCGATAGACAAGTCGCTGATGGACAATTCACAGACAAGACAATTGGTCGACGCTTTAAGTCTTTTCAACTTCAAGTTCCCATCCAGTTTTTTTCTTCTTGCGAAGATTTTTTTCTTTATTTATTTAGTCGCCATCATGAATTAGTCAAGATATAAGGACGTGTCAGAAAGCTTTTATTGACGGGATACGTCTATATTGTTGACATAACTAGAAAATCTAAAAGTTACTACAGTTGGGAACAACGTAAATTGTGCAACGCATGACTGACAATAATCGATGATGTAATTAGCAGAACGTCTGTGGAAAACTCAAATCCACCATCACCATCAATTTCTTAAAAAAAATGGATGAGAGCTTGAATTTCCAAAGACTTAACGCGTCAACCAATTGTTCTGGTGTGAACTGTCTATCACCAAGCTGTCTAACAATGATTTGTCTTTCGATGAACTGACTTTCGGCGAACTGTCTTTCGGCGAACTGTCATTCGGCCACATGTTCGGCTACTCTAATTAACATTGACAATAGCGATCGAAAATAATAGTTCGTCACCGAACACGAAAACCTTTTCAATCTTGTAAGTTTGAACTTTTAAATCTGTAGAGAATAAGTCTGTTGAGAAAATTCATCTTTGCTATTTTTATTCCTTTCAATCTTTGTATTTTTACTGAATTCATTTTCTATCCGTAAGCAGGTGATTTTCTGCCAGCATAGTTTTGGAATTATTCTTACTTCCTTTCCTAAATTTGTCATAATTACTTAGCAATTCCAACAGTTTTTGTGACACACTTTATCAAATGATTTTACATAATCTATAAAAAAAACAGGCAGACCTTCCGTGTTTGTATTAGTCATTTTTATTTCATTCTAAGCATAAATGAGAAAAATAAATGTATTGTCAATCCGTTAGTTCAGTGCTATACTTGGCTAATCATGTCTCGAAGGAGACATAACTGACTGACTGGGCTAAAGATTTTGCTGCAGTTGGTTGCCATTACATTCTGCGGTGGACTGGTTACCAACCAAGACGCTAGAAACCACTCTGTCTTGCTATTTAGCTCATAACTGAAGGGAAGAGACAGATTATCACCTTTCCCAAAGGTATTTATGCGTATGTGAATACAACGAATTCAACTGGATTTTCTTGTTTGGAGCCGATATCTACTACGCACACCCTGTCAGTAAAATGTTAAACAGTGAAAAGTTCATTCCTCGTGTTATATATCGACAAACAGCAAACACGCATATATATAAAAATATAAAGTTATATTTTTATTAATGACGATGAACCGTGTAGCATAGGGAACAGAGAATTGAGAGAGCGCGCTTCTAATGGGTTGACGGGAGTGTAGTCTTATCTGTTGTGTCTCTCTTCACCGGCCGATCTCTGTTGCTCCTCTACTGGCGAATCCGTGTGCCGAGATCTTTTTATAATCTTCCAGAACCGGGACTTTTTCTTCCGGTTTTGCCTCGCCCACGCATGCCCACGTAATTCTCAGAGACACCTGTTCTGTTTGCCTCTGTAGTTATTTCCGCTGCTGCCGGAAATAAGTTCAAACGACATCCGTTCCTTTCAACGACCGGAAACACCCTCGCTTGCATCAGCCTTCCTCGGGTGGGGCCAGATTGTTATATTACACTCGTTTTAGAGGTGAGATATGTTTGTCCATTGTTCGGTACGAAAGAAAAAATATAAAAAAAGCATATAAGATTTCACGTAGGTAATCAATGTCTTGTTTATTTATATTTTAAATATTACTGACTCTCCTGGTCTGGTGCTATCGCTATGCATTTTGATATTCATAAAATTCAAAGAACCTGCAGTATTATTTGTCCTGTCCAGACATCTCGTCTTCATTCACTTTCCCAACGTAACTTTCATGATAATTTCTCTGATGAACTTTCCACTTTGGTAATTCTACTTTATGAATTTAAGTGCAGTACTAGATTGACTAGAGAAAATTCGGGAAGCCGAGTTTGAATTCCTTGCATTCACTTACGCGCAAATACCCCTGAGAAAAGGTGTTAATCCGTCTCTTTCCTCCATCTATGGGTTAAATAACAAGACAGATTGGATTCTATAGCTTTGGCTGGCAACCAGTCTGCCGCAGAAAGTAATAGCAACCTACTTCTGGATAATTTGCCCACTCAGTCATGTCTCTTTCGAGACATGATCGTCCAACGTGTATCACGTTTGGCACTTAACTGATTGACTAGATTAGCAGGTAGATCTCATAGTTTTACAGTTGAAATAGCTAGCTGTAACCATAATATGTATGTTATCAGTTTCTTCTATTAAAGTTCTCGCCTATAGAACTCTCTTTCGACTTCTTACTTTCAAAAAATTAAATGCAATGTCAATCGTTATCTTCTGTTTTCTTAATTCCTGTTATTTTTGTTTTCTCTCTTTAATAATGTTTGCGTTTTCTCATATTCTTTCCTACGATTTAAAACAATGCGACCAAATGGCTTTATGTCCCTACTTGTGGGTAAAATGATTTTAAAAATATAGCGATTTTCCAGTTGGTACAGATTTATTAAAATTCACAATGTCAACGCTTTCTCTGCCTGCATTTAAACTATCTACTTGAAATAATTTCTATTTCGGATTGAATTAACACATCTGTTACATTTCTCGTATCAGATGGCGAAGGAAAGCGAGCAATTCCTTTACAGCCCAGTTCTTTTTGATCTGACTATTCCACTCAGAAAACATCTTCCCAAGAAATTGCTTTTTCTGTCACTACAAACATATGCAGTCGAATCTTCGATCAACCAATGTATATAAAGCATAATTGTAGAGTATTCACCATTTAATTGTGTTGCAACGCTGAAAAGTTATTACGGGAGTAATCACCAAAAGGGAGATTGGGAATAATAGTATGTCACCAAATTCAAAACTCGCACGCTGCGTGAAGTTGATGCATGGCTAGTGAACTTGGGCACCTCGAGGTGGTGTAATGGTTAGCAAACTTTTCTCGCTAGAATCATTACGACTGAGTAGTGAGTTCGATCCTCACTGAGTGTCCCAAACATTTGATTTTATGCCACATCTAAGCTGCGCTTAGAAAATCACGATTGCTAGTGAACTGCTAGTCAGTATAATCGTTCTACTTTACCGTATTTACTCCAATAATGTCCACGTATTTAAGAGAATAGGAACATCCCATTCCTGTATATAGGTGGGTATACAACAATTTGCAAAAGGGGAAGAACATTATACTATTCAGAATAGGAGACGACGTTTCTTTGTTGGCAAGTGATTTTCTTTCCCAGCAATTCACAGAGTGCGATGGGTATATCATCGCCCTTTCATTTCGTACATGCGCGTTGTGTGTTTTTTTTATTTTATTTTGGTATATAACAGTTCGAATTCCAGTTAAATTCCTTGCATTCACTTACGCACAAATACCCTTGGGAAAGGTATTAATCCGTCTCTTCCCTCCAGTTATGGATTAAATAACAGGACAGATTAGGTTCTATAGCTTTGGTCGGCAACCAGTCTACCACAGGAAGTAATGTCAACCTACTGCAGGATAATCTTCTGCCCAATCAGTCATGTCTCTTTTGATCGCCCAATCTTGTATCACGTATGGCTCTTAACTGACTGACTGACTGACTGACTGACAGTATACTAAGGTTAGTTTCGGCACTTTCTGTGAGAAAAAAAGCATGATGACACATTTCACTCCGCCAGAAATTTGGAAAGGACATGCTGTATGCTTTATCATTTATGTAATTTCAGCGTGATTGATCCTCTGCACTGTTGACAGTGCAGAGGATTCAGAAAGTGTTAGAAGATGTATCATCATTGTGTATGTAGTGATCACTAGTGAAAAACCACATGTTTGACAAGAGGACCCTGCCACCTCAACCCTTACATTGAGCTATCTAACTCTTCAGACTGCAACCCTTTTGTTTATTATGTGTGAGGTAAAAATAAACGAACTCTTGTAACAACAATGTTGAACTGATAGCAACGATTTGGGCAGCATTCATCAACTTAAACAAGAAGACCGTCCAGAATAGTTGGAGGAGATTCCGATGTTCTCTGGAGGATGTAGTTGAAAGCAATCCCGATTTTATTAAATAAATTTACTCTTTAGTAATTCAAGATATTTTTGTGTAATTTTGGTAAATATTAAATGTTAAAATTAAATTTTTTGCGTAATTTATCGATCGCATCCTGTATATGCAGAGAATACGACTGTTTATTCTTGCATGCTCCTTGCGCCATTCACCCGGATTCGGTTGACCCAGCTCCGTCAAAGGAATTTGACGCATCTAGAGCGAAATCTGACCAAGCCCGGTCGTCGGATGCAACCGAGTTAATAAGAGATACCCCCCAGTTCCAACGGTAAATCCCTAAAACGCACGGACTGAAGAACGGTCTTTAGCTATCCACTACTCTTCTACCACCAAACTTTTGAAGAACGGATGTCGAACCAGAAATTGTATTCATTTAGACGTGAAAATTCATAGTAAGAATTTGAATTCACTAGCGGCCCCCAGTCGCACGTGAACACATTTTAGGATGATACAATCCGATCAGTGATTTGGTTAGAGAGCCGAAACGAACGTTTTCCACACCAAGCCCAAGTCAGTGGTACCAGGGTTGTGATGAGGAAGCATAAAAGGGAGTTTGACCAGCAGAGGTGAGACACGTGGTGTTGCACAGGTTATTTTGGGCTACTGATCCTTCAACATCCGGTTTATGAGTGAACGTCTAAATATCTAGATAAATAGTTCCTGGTAGCTGATCTCTCCACTGACCAATCTCTTACTGCTCAAAATGGAATAAATGGTTTTTATTACAAAATATCGCCAAAACGAAGTCACCAAGCAGATATTAAATTAGTACTTTATGAGGCTCCATGTTTCAAATGTCTATGGGAATAAAACCCTACTCCAATCCTCAAATGGAACTTGTACATTCGTTCGATCGGTAAACACATTGGAACAATCGTTGGTTCATTGTGCTTGAAAAAGAATAATGTTTATCTTGTCAAGGCTCCACTACAGAGAAAGGGCCGTAGAATAACAGACACAGTTAATAGATATATTTGTGGAAGAAAATGGTTAATCTTAAACTTGAATAGTTTAAGATTGTTGTGATGGGGAAGCATTCTCTTGGGATTCGAGTGATGCTTATCACTAATGGAATATGAAGGGAATGAGTGTGATTTGCTACAATATGGAACTAAGGATTTTATTTTCTCTGAAAACTTTCCATTGAAATATCAATATAGAGGAGAAAGACTTGGGACTTTTCGTCTGTGGGAAATGGGTTGTAGGGTGGAAAATAATTGCTCACAAGAAAGCGTCGACGCTTTTGAATTTTATAAAGACTGGAAATTAAAGAAAGTGCAGATCCTGCCCATGTATGGCAGAATTACTCTATTTTTATCCTTTAAAAAATAAAAATAAAATAACCTAAGATCACACATTTTACATAGATAAAAAAACTTCGTAAGATAAAAGCCTAACTTGTGAGAACATTTTTTGTGCTTCTTTAAGGCACTGACTACAAGGAATCACTTCAATGGATCTAAAAGAACCGTTTTCAATAAAATCAAGGAAACCAAACTGGAATTATTGATACTATTTATGTTCTACATTTTTTGGATTTCCACATCAAGATCTTTGATTTTTATAGGTTTTTAAGGCCTTCACATATACATTACTGTGTGTAGGGACCGCTATGCCAATAAGAAAGCCCATTATTTATTTATTTTTTTTTTTTTTTGATTTTTGGCCACTATAAATTGGCGATGTGTTTTTATTGTTCTGTCTGTGTGTATTGTACACTTCTATAAAATTGTTACAGGTTCTATTTCTGTAAATATGTCTGGCTGATGTTCATACCAGTTTCTTACAGTTTTCATTCCGTAAAAGTGGCATATTTCCCATTACATATATTGGCTTACCATATCATGCCGAGGTTTATATATGGCGGATGCTAATACTGCAACTTGGTGCAAGATGGTCATCTGTTTCAGGATTATCATCACAGAATTTGCAGTTTTGGTTAACGCAATTTTTAAGTATGTTTGCTTGGTAATTGTCTTGTGCAGCAAGAATAAAACTTTTTGCTTTAATCTTTAATCCTGAATTGCGCAAACACCGATAAGTTTGGAGGTTTGTCTAAATCAGCTTGTTTGATACTGGCGGCGTTTTGTCATCATTACTAAATTTAGTCCATTGTATTTTCTTTTGTTCTGCTTTTTGGTTCTTTGCCCTGTGAGTAGGTGTGATGGATAACTGCTTTACTTTGATTCCTTGAAGTTTTCGTTTGGATTTGTTAGTTAAATTTATTACTGAATAAAATTTCTTGTTTACTTCATGTTCTTTGACACAAATCATCATCAAATCTCCTGTAGTTTCCAGGTATCTTTGCGAACCGATTATTTTGGTTTTGTAAGATCTGGGCACATACAGACGATCAACATCAGCCTAAGGATGATGTATTCAATGACAAGTCAGACGCTTTCTCGTTTTGACATTTATCTGCTTAATGTCAGTTATGATCCAGTTAAGGATATCGAAACCGCATTGCAAAACAGGGGTGATTTTGTGATTATGATTAATATTCTATTTTCTGATTTCAAATTGGTTTTTAACACCAGAAGCTTATAGTATTATTTTCTTTTTTCTCCTTCATTTGAAGATGAAGTATTTTCACTGAATCCTAGGTATTTATAGGCGTCTCCCAATTCCAGTTCCCTAATATTTGTGACAAAATATAACTATTGAATATGTTTTTGCAATTATCCTCTTCTTGATGATAATTTTTACATATTTGTCAAACCGAAATCGATACCGATTTTTTCAATGAAACATTTCACAACATTGAGGAAACGCTTTAACTGATTGTCGTCTTTAGCAAACATTTTCGCTTCATGCATGTTGAATAAGTAATTAAATCTTGTCTTTTGTATATTGTATTCATAGTTATTATTAGTTGATATTTGCAACTAGATGAACTTCTTCGACATCCATTCTGTTCCAGAGAAAGAATTTTGTTTTCATCGAAAAAAAGAGTAAGTACAGTTCGTCGTGATACATTTATTTTACGTATGTGGTTAGACGATATGTAATGCATTGAGTAAACAATTCTGGAACATTATTGTGGCTATCAATTAGCATTGGTAAATTTTGCTCAAGATTTTTATGGATTGATAATAAATGATAGAGCCAAAAATTTGATACCTTGTCACTTCAAGGAGGTTTACATTTTGGCGATAATTGTTAGAGCTTTCCTAACATTATTCTTTGATATATATTTGTTTATTATTGTGTAAGTTTATTCCTCATTCATTCTTGTTTTCGTTTGATCCACTCTGCATTTGGATTATATTCCTTTGGATTAATCCAAATATTGTCCCAAAGTTATTTTACCCTTCTTCAATAGAAACTTCGTTTTTTGTTTTAGTTTTTCTATTGTTTTTTTACTTTTTTAACTGCTTTTCTAATTTCCCTGTAAATCTTATTGGGGTCAGTTTCGAAAATCTTATTTTGTTGATAGAACCTACAACGCTTTCATGTCATTTTTGCTGTCTCTTTAATTGGAGTTTATGTTTAAGTATTTCCTGGACCAGCGGAATCTTCGTGTTTTTCCGTGTCGAAACATTTGGATTTCTTGAAATCTCATCAAGCATCGATTATTCCCGTCTATTTTTCTTTAATTTCGTCTTCAAAGTTCGCTTTTTTCTGTTGTTTAGTCTTATTTCGATATTAAGATTTTCAGTCGCGGCCATGAGAGTTGCATATATGGCATTATTTGTTCCTATGGTTTTTCCAATAGTGTTTCCGTTAGTATTATTATGTTGTCATTTTTCATCATATTTCGATTTCTGCTATGGTCACACTACCTACCAAGTCTGGGGGAAGACATAAGGCAGGTCCTGGAGTGTTGTTGTTGCTCTATTTCATGTTTTTTCAATCTCCCCTAACATCACTAGCGTCACATAAACAAAGTTCTTTTTAGTGTGTGGGCTGTAATTACCAAGACAATTTTTTGTATATCTCTTAAGCTGGGGTTTCCAGGGATTCTTTCAATGTGTTGTTTTCTTCCATTTTTATCATTCCAAGTGAACCTACTATCACTGGCACAATTGTTGTTTTCTATTTCCACATTTTTCTATTTCAATTTCCAGTTTTTCAAATTCCTTGTTTGCTATGTTACAATTCGCTGGACAAGCCATATCAATTAATAGGCAAGTTTTTTCTTTCTGGTTTTTAACAATAATGTCCGACTTATTTGCTTCAATTTTTCTGTCTGTGTAGATGGTGTGATACCATAGAATGGTGACATCTATTTCTGTAACCGGTGCTGGGTGATGTTAATACCAGTGTTTGTTTACATTGTGTTTGCACATTGTCCAATGTAAATATTGCCCCACTCTATCGTGTCAATTTTTATATTCATTTGGGGCAAGTACAGAACATCCTGATATTAGATAGTCAATTGTTTCTTGGTATTTATCACAGAAGTTGCATTTTGGATCCACATTATTATGTATAATATTTGCCTGAAAGTTCCTAGTAAAAAGACTTTGGTCTTGCGCTGCAAGAATAAAGCCTTCAGTCTCAGACTTAATCCAGATGCACATAACCATCGATGAGTATTAACTTTATGAACATTGGATTTATTGGCACGTTCTGGATATTGGCCATGCAGAGGTTTTTCTTGCCAGTGTTGTTTCATCTGTTCAAGAGCTTTATTCTTGGCTTCATTTTTCATATTGTTTGACGCAATAGTGTGTTCTTGGCTTACGTTTTGCTTTTCTACATAAACTACGAAATGTAAATCTTGTTTGTATTTACTGTCTTCTTTCATTATTGAATACTTTTTCTTTCTGTTTCATGTTAAAACATAGTAAAACTCAACAGACATTTATCTATCTGTTACAGATTCCAGTGATAGGTTCTAAAATAATAGAAATAATAATAATAATAATAACAATAAGAGATATACAAAAAATTGTCTTATTAAGTACAGCCCACACACTAAGGAAAACGTTATTTATGTAATGCTGGGGATGATAGGGAAGATAGAAAAACATGAAATGGAGTCATAACAACACGCCACTACCTGCCTTAGGTCTCCCTGCAGACTTGGTTGGTAGTGAGACCAAAGCAGAAATCGAAATATGATGAAAAATGACATAATAATAATAATATTCAATTTAGTTTTAATTCAATATCTCAATCAACTTTTGTGTTTGTAATAACTATATTCACATAGATCCATTATTATACAGGTTAATTTAACATGCAAAATTGTTGATTAAAGAGAAGTATTTCTTCAAGTCAGAGGAAACCAGTATATTTTTCATTGTGCTGTGTCCGTTCAGAATTTTAAATATCTTTTGTTCTTCACGATTTCTTATAATACTTAATAAATTTCAATTTTTTGTCATCTCTCCTAAATCCTAGTCTGCCATGCATTTACCCAATCTCGATAGGTAAGCTATTCTGTGTTTTCCTCTCACCTTTCAATATGTTTTTAGAGTGTTAAATTTTCCAAGTTCTCTTTCATATAAAATTAAACTGACTCTTTCTGATATTAATTATAAAAGTTTCTGTTTGTTTCCATACTTTGTCTTCGCTCACATGTTCAATCCACAGCAACCTTCCTTCTGTAGAATCGCATACCTGTTGCTTCAAGATTCTTTTTCATCTATGAAGAGATTTTCTAGCATTTACAGTCATATACAGAGATTGTTATTCAATATTTTTTTCATTGTTTCTAACAAAATTTTCGTATTTTTAAATAATTTGTTTAGCTTTTGGAAACCACTTTCGCTTGGGTTGTGCCTTTTGATGACATGATATATTCTATAAAAAAAAGAAGTTATTTTTGTGTTTTTTTCTTGTGATGTTATCTTCTATTATTTTATTTTTCAGAAAACCGATAACTTTCACTGGAAATAGGGGTGGGACTTTCAAATGGCTCCCGGTTTAAGAAAAGCGCCGCTTAAACTTTAAAAGTTACTAAATATCTTATCAACAAAAAAAGGGTAAGTATTACAAAGATTCATTTTTGCTTCATTTTTTTCTGTTATATTCTTTGTCAAATTATAGAAATAATGTGTTAAAAATTGTTTTGCTTTCTTGTAAGATTTGTGTTGTCAACAGTAAAGTTTGTCTCCAAGTACAATGCTCTAAAACTAGTCTTTGGTTTTAATTGCTGCTCTGTATTAACCGCATCTTCGCACTAGTTGATCAGACTCCCAATTTGCCTGATTTTATTATGATCTATTCTTCAACATAAAAAACACTTCGCCTGGAACCAATACGAATTGATGATGACGCCTTATCTGCAGCTGATAACCTTTTTGAAAAACACGATTAACAATCTTCTTTGAACAGTCAGATGTCTGTATAACTGAAAAGAATCAATGCAGTTATTAATAATGAGAAGAATTTAAATTTTATTCATCCGATATTTCACAGCTCTAGAAACACTCTTTTATATTAAGTCTATCAACTTTTCAGCTGACCTTCGTACCTGGAAAAAAAGCAATTCAGTTAATATTAAGAATTGATAGTTGATTCATGCAAGATTTGACAGCTCTAGAAGCACTCTTTTATATTCAGTCTATCAACTTTTCACTCGCCCATCGTACTTCGTACGTAACAACAAACAATGCAGTTATTATAGGAATTAAATTTGATTAATGTAACATTCACAGCAGTCGTATTACACTGTTATAGTCAACTTTGAAATTTCAGCCAAATTTTGTACAGTTCACTACTAATATCTATCTATCTATCTATCTATCTATCTATCTATCTATCTATCTATATATCTAAATCTATAATTCTGTATATCTGCATATTTGTCTACTTAAGTCGATTTAATTCTATCCATCTAGCTACGTAGATAACTATCTTAAACATATCTACCTATCTATCTATCTACCTATCTATCTATCAAATTCAAAATTTTATGTCTGTCTGTCGGGCTGGTTGGCTGTCTGTCTGTCTGTCTTCTTAGTTCTATTCAATTCTATTTATATCTATCTATGTACTGGATATTTATGTTGATTTAATCGTAATAGTAACCATGCATATCTATCTAGATTGCTATCTATCTATCTATCTATCTATCTATCTATCTATCTATCTATCTATCAAATTCAAATTTATGTTTCTAGCTATCTATCTGTCTGTCTACCTGTCTGTCTGTCTTCTTAGGTTAATTCAAATATATATATATATATATATATATATATATATATATATATATATATTGGGTATTTATGTTGATTGAATCGTAATGGTAACCATACATTTACTACAGCGGATGTAATATTTACTTTAAAAAGACCAGCTAAAATAAAAATGCAAAGCTAAATGGTCGATGCATTCATGCTTTCCTTTCACTGCTTTAAGCAAGTAGATACCAGACAAAATGAAAAGATCGATGTAGAATAACTCATAGAATAATATTAAAATAAAATGTTTCATTTATGAATGTTCAGCAGTGATAGGGTGGTCGGATCATTTCCGTTTACAACACCGTACTTGAAGTAAGAAAGATGCGCAGACTTGTCCGGTATAAGTCTCGAGTTAATAGCCAAATTTCAAATAAGGTTTCACATATACCGTTTACTTATTTTCTTTTATGGCTCCCTATACCTAAGAAGTGTTCTCATAAAGGACAGAGAGTGCGACACTGAGATGCGAAGGTGTACTGCATGGCCAAGGATGCATTTCAAAAACTGGGTAGAGTACTGAGACAGGAAATTGTTTTGAAAAGGAAGAAGAGAGTGCTGGATTTGTTATCTGATGTCTGTCTTTCAGTATGGCAGAGAATGCTCAACAGTTTCATCAAAGATCAACGAAAGAATTGAAGCAGCCATAACGTGGTTCTACAGAAGGATGTTGAGGATAAAATGGAGCGAGCATCTTATCAACGACAGGGTTTTAGAGTGGATAGAAACGAAAAGGAGACTGATGCTTTACATCAAGAAAGGAAAGCTGAAGTTTCTTGGACATGTAATGAAGAAAGTGGTCATGGAGAGGGTTTTTCCTCTATCTGTCACAAGACAGAGAAAAAAATAGAGACATGGGAATCAAAATATGACATACATGATGGGCTTGAGCAAATGAATGGCAGAGCAAAGTTTGGGTAACAAGAGAAATGATGCCAAAAGTTACAAGGGATAGGGAGATGTGGAAGGACATTATCGCCTACGTCCTGAAGAAACACGGCACCTAAAAGAAGAAGAAAAAGAAAAGCTAAAATCGGTTTCACGGAGCTTTAGGGTTCAAGCCTGCCTTTTATTTGTTTCATACCACAATGAGGATCGTGCCAAAAAAGAATTCTCCAATGGTATCTCGACTTTATGAATTTAAGCGAATTTTGTGAATTTCTTCATGTGACTAGGATTACTAAACGGATCCTTCATTTTTATTCCTCGGATAGATTATTCTCGTTCTATGAGTCATACTCCTTCCTAGTGTCTTAGTTATTTTCATTTAACTTAACTATCGAAGTCATTTTTCTTTCACTGCTGTAGCCAGTTATTAAACTCCTAACCAACGTTTTTACTCAGTAAATAATTCTATTCCGGTCACCTGAAGAAAGTATGGGCGTGTAATGGCCGAAATGTTGTGAATCTGAAAATAAAGATCAGGACAACAGACCGAACAATGTAACTAATGTAAATATCTCATCTCAGAAATATAGACAAATATTATACGATTTATTTTAAAATTTCAGTAATTTCTCAGTAATGAATGAATTTTATAGTGAATTGGCTGTTATTTTAGAAAAGATTGCGGAAGTAATTATTGACATTTGGTGAAGTGGCTCTGAAAAATTGTAATGAATATATTTTTTCATGTTTATTTTAAACATGAAATTAAATTGTTCAGGACGCGCGAAAATTGTTTATCATTCTCAAAGTCACCGTAGCACCTAGAGATTTTTGTATCACCGTAGTAAGTTATTTTATCCAAAAAGAAAAGAAAACAGAAAAAATGTTGAAATGTGCTATTTTAATTTCCGATATATACTGATATATCGGAAATTAAAATAGCACATTTCAAAATCATTCAGTTCATTGCCATACGTGATACACGCTTGGACGTTCATTTCTGACTGGGCAGTTGATTTTCTTGCTCTAGATTGCCATTACATTTTCTGATAGACTGGTTGCTAACAAAATCTGTCCTGCTATTTAACTTATAGTTGAAGGGAAAAGGGACGCATTAATATCTTTCCTAATTGTATTTTCGCGTAAGTGAATGTAACGAATTCAACTAGAATTCGAACTCGACTCTTCGATTTTTCGTTCGAAGCCGATATCTACTACACCACAAAGTACTTCGCAATATATCAATGAGATCGAAAGCTTTATAAGAGATGAAGAAGACACATGAAGTGTTAACAATTCGAAGCAGAGTTTGTTTCTTTTTCGTGCAACGAATAATACACCAATTATAGCCTCTGCAATCTGAAGAGGCCACTTTTGAATATATATTTGCAGACACAAGTATAGACCGAAGATATATCTAACTTTTTACCCTAGTGTAAACAAGAACAATTACTACAGTTTGGAGTAGTGTAAATCGGGTTTATTTTGTCTTATTTATTAATTCATTCTAATGTAAATTGGACCTATGTCGTCCTATCTATTAATTCATTTTAGTGTAAATTGGACTCATGGCATCTTATCTATTAATTCATTCTAGTGTAAATCGGGTCTATGTCCTGTTATCTATATATTCATTTTAGTGTAAATCGGCCCTATGTCCTCCTATCTATTAATTTACTATGATGTTTTTCTATAAAAAGTGTTCATACGTCATTAAAATAACCCAAGTTACAATAATAGGAACAGAATATGAGCCAAAGAAAGGCGATTTATAAAGAATAACTACAATTGATTTGAGTCATACAAAATTTCCTTTTTTGTCCATCAAATGTATTGTACAAAAAATAAAGTACAATTATATTTTATTCAGTTATATATTCAGGATTATTTACAGTGTCATACTGACACTTAGCAAGCAGCAACTCAATTCATTTTTAATGGAATTCTAAAGATTGGAATGTGATCAAGAAAGCTTTCCCCCTGAAAGCGTTTTGTAGCAACCGAACAATCTAATAATCGGTTGGTGCAGAGGTAATTAACGCGTTTCGGGTATAATAGTCAAACCATGTTCCAAACATAGGATACAACAGACTAACCGTCTTGCAAAAATGGCGTGGAACAGAGACCAACCGTGTTCCATATATGTTGCAGGATAGACCAGCTACCTTGGGGTAGAACAGGGCAGCCGCTTAGTAAAAATCGCGTAGAACAAATCGACCGTATTTCTAAAACGGTGTAAAACAAACCAAGCGTGCACAGAAATGTTTCAAAACTTTTTCTTGTATTGTACTTTTGTCGTCACTGAGAAGATTTTTTCCTTAGACGATTTTCAATGAAACGTTAGTGGACACATTGCAGCTGCTGTAGGTGTAAAATATGCATTTAGTGTTTCAATGCATTTTTAGAATTCGAAATGAATAATCTCTGGACAATACCTGCACACACTTTCAACAGTAATTTCCTGCCATTAATCTGTGCTTTTGTTGTCGGTTGTGGAGATCTATTCTTGTCTGTCAGTTGACTTTTACGATGAACTGTTGTTTTCAGCACACATCCAAAGACAGAAAAATTGAGGAAATAGTATGAACAAAATAATTGATATGTTTAAGTATGGTAGAATAAGAACAAGGGGCAGAAGAGAGGGATAGAGAGAAAAGGGAAAGAAAGAAAAAAAGGATTGATATTCTTCAACGCAGATTCTATTTCTTTCTAAGGGAGACATCCAATATCTGCAGCTGATAAGCGATCACTGATCCTTAAATAATGCCAATGTCCGCACTCTCTTGAATTCCTTCAGAAACAATGGCATTCTCTTAGAGAATTTCCTGAGAATGCTCAGTCACCGTCCTCCCCGAATTGAAGGCATATGAAATTGTGTTCATTTTTACTCAGTCTTGTGTGAATTTTCAGCCGTCAGTCGGTGGAATCACTTTAAACGAAAACAGTAAATATCGTTGGGCAATTTGGAAGAGCTAAGAATGTAAATTATTTACAGGGGTCTGCAAACCATAAACGCTGAGAGAAAACGGAAAGAGAAACAAGGTGCAAAATTAAATATTACAGTGATTGCATGACAAGATTGGAACGCAGTCTCGTGTGGTTTGGAAAAACCCAGATGGCTGAAAACAGCTTCGGACTTTAACCAACCGTGTTTATCTTAGAATATGAAGCAAAGTGGATCAAGCTCACTAGCGACAGTTCTCTTGGGAATTGGTTACACGGATGAAAGTGAAATCAGCACGAAGTGATATCCAAACGTTCAAGGTTATTGAGGCGTAAAATAGCTTCCGCTAAGAAAAGATATAACTGAAAATATTTATCTGCTAGACAGATTTCGAACGTAAAAGAAGTGGGGTACGTGGTAGATAGCTCAAAACTGATCAATCTATTTGAATTACTCAAACTCTTTGGGCAAGATCAGGCATAATTTACAAATTTCTTATGTATTTCAAATATATAATTAACAATATATATATATATATATATATATATATATAGTCATCCGCAGACAGATCTGTTTCAGCTCATCAATACGGTTAGACATCCGATTGCTTTTACCCAGGATTGAAACCCGACAGAATTGGCCTCAGTCGGCAATTCTATCCCTGAGCTATGAGCGCTCGGTAGAAGGAGGCAGACTAAGACCTTGAATAAGTTGACATTGTTTTCAAACATATAGAGTTCTCAGTACTACGAGCGTGTAGTTTCAGATGTCAATGCATCTATAAGGAAGTACTATAAGTAAGCTTAATATTCAGTGTATGTCATTTTGCCAAAGTTTTTAGGTTTTCATAACGCTGAACATGTCATGCTTCGTGCCAAAGAAAGTTTATTTGAGGGTAATTTTATTGCATTAGTTTATTCAAAAGAAATCTGTAGCTGAAGCGCACAGAATTCTTGTTAGGAGGCACGGCGACCATGCTTTGTCGGAAACAATATACAAAGATTTGTTCAAACACTTCAAAAATAATGATTTTGATGTCGAAGATAAAAAACGCACTGGTGAACCGAAAAAAAATTGAAGATGAAGAATTCTGCTTCAACGGCAGAAAAGCATAGAAGATTATAGTGTAACCCAAGCGATGCATCAAATTTGGACGCATGTCTAAATATCCATGGTTCGAAGCTTCCTCCTCTTCATCTGGTTGCAGTTTATTATGAGCAGCTCAAACCGACCCGAAATCATCACGGGAAATCGCGATCGACTACAGTTGATGCGTTTGAGTATTGAAAAAAAAAACGGCCGCTATACGAGCAGAGACAAGACAAAGATATTTTGTAACATCGCAACACTAGCGATGGACAATAATTTCAATGACATGTTTATTACTAATTTTTGTCAATGAAACATTACTTTTCATGAAATAAATCAGCGAGAACCCATTCAAGGTTCTAAATATATATATATATATATATATATATATATATATATATATATATATATAATGTTTGATCATTGTTGTGAAAATTATTTTCACAACTATGATCTAATATTACCTGATGACGAGGTAGTTATTTCGAAAGAGAAATGTATTTTTAATTAGAAAACAAATTTATTTATATGATTATTTAATGCTCTACAATATTTATTTTATTGAGCACTTTCATAAAAAAAGTAATTTTTATAAAAAAAAGTAAAAGCCGGAGAATCGGAATTTTAAAACTATTAATTCTCCTCACCTGCTTATATATATATATATATATATATATATATATATATATATATATATATATATATATGAAAAGTTTTTAAATATATATTTTAGTGAAAAGGAACATATGGATATTATTTTATATTTTAGAACGTTTTGCATATTTTTATTTTTTAGATTAAATAGAGTTTTTATAACATTCAAGTTTTGCATTTATACATATATATATATATATATATATATATATATATATATATGGATGTGCGTGTGTTTGTGTTTGTGTGTGTGTAAAGATTGTAGAGAGAGCATAATCTGTAAAATATAAATAACGACAGAATGAAAACTTCATTGATGCGTTTATTCCTCTGAGGGTCTTTATCAAGGCGAATGTAAATTTTTATTTTATGACAACTATTTATATGCAAGAGTAAAATATTTTTTTTTAGAATTTTTGGTTCATAACAAAAACTTTGAAAAATTCATAAACAAAATTCATAACCATTGCCTTCAGTTCATATTTGGCGTTCGAAGAATTTTTTGTGGTCTCTCGCTCAAATGCGCCCCACATGTAATAAATCAAGAGCATTAAAGTCTGGAAAGTTAGGTGGTTAGATATAAGTAGTGAAATGATCGCATAAATTATCTGACAACAATGCCGTTTCAAAATTTGGCAGAATGAATTATGATGCCATTTTTTCATATAAGGTGCCAAGCTGACCCTAATACTCTGTGCAGTCGACAAAATAAGAAAAAAGTGCATATATATATATATATATATATATATATATATATATATATATAAATGACAATTCGAATTCATTGTGAAAACAGTAGTTTAAGGTTGAAAGTTAACATTTTCTAAAAGTTTATTTATATTATTTAGAGTCGAACTGATATCCTCATCTTTATGTTTATCATTATAACTGTTTCGTCGGGTAACATAATTATGTAAAATAATACAAAGCAACGTAATAGTATAAAAGTAGGTGTATTGACAGGAAAGAGAATTATTTACAAGAGGTGAGGATTAGTAGAATACAGAACAAGGTAATTAGTACACACTATTGTCGTAGAGACGTGATAGATTGACTAGTAGAACACTTCCGGTGCAATACCGGAAATACCCGACTGACTCGCTCACTCGACTTCCTTACTCGACTTCCTTCTTCGAGGTATAATCACTACTATTTTATATAGTGATTCGAATAGTCCATTTCCGTGGAAAGGTGGAGAGAGCTCCAACAATAACATTTCGATTAGAGTAATCTTCAATAAATTTTGAACTAACACATTCTGGAACTACAAGAAGAGTTATCTTTTCTGCTGGGAATATTCAAGAGGTTAAAATGTTAGTTCGGAAATTTCCTAGTATAGCAATTGTTAGTTCAATCACTGTCCCGGGTAGTACAAGTTCATATCATTGGAAACAGGACTGGTGTCGAGATTTATTGAATTCAGTAAAACTTTTAGTCGTTTTTTCTAAGTTTAGAAGTTTTTTTTTTAATTTTCACATTAAAATTCTTAATTTTTTAACTAAATCTAGAATACCGACTGTTGTGGATCCCGGGATTGGGGCCCACACAAATAAATGAACAACGACCAGTAATAGAGATAGAAACTAAATGTATTAACGTAAGGATACAGACTTGAATGAAGATTAGTAGTCCAGGAATGCAGGTTAGTAAAAAGTATATGTACAAGTCTCTGGTAGTGAATCCGTAGTATATTGAGCATGTTCGCATAGGAAGCTGACAGGTACGACGTAATAATCTTCTCGGTGAGTGGAGCACAGAGCTACTATGAACTACTAAGCACTGACTGCCAATCTCACTCAGGACTCTCGTATTCTCCGGTTAACTCTCTATGAATACGCGGTATTCTCTTGTCTCTCTTCTATTGCAGTAGTATAAGTATACTTTGGACGAGTTCATCTTTAGGAAAAGGAGAACTCCACAATACTGACCATAAGTGACTTTAAGAAAGGTGTAACTCTATCAGTTATCACGGCAAACATTTCATTATTATTATTATTATTATTATTATTATTTTATTTTATTTTATTTTATTTCTGCTGTATACGCATTTTCTTCCGGCTTCTAACCAGAGACTTAAGGTCAGAAATAATTTCATGACATTTTCAACTGATCATTTTTGTAAGAATAAAACTAAGATCACACAAAATATAGAAACATAAAGCTCTTTGTAATGAGTAACTTGTACTTGTAAGCACACGTTTTTTTCTGTTTCTTCAAAGCAGCAACTACCAGTAATATATTAAATGAGTCTAACGGAATTTTTTTCCACTTAATCCGAGTGCTCCAACTACAACTTGAATTATTGATGGTCTTATGCGTCACACTTTTTATATTTTCACTTCCAGATAATTTGATAGATTTTTAAAGATCTCCAAAGATACATTACATTCTGTACTGACTGCTATTTCAATATGAAAACACATTTTGTTCCTGTTGAACGATTAGCTTTCAGTTTTCTGTCTCCGTGTATTGTAAAGTCCCATAAAATTGTTACACATCCTATGTTTGTAAGTGGCTCTGAGTAGTCTTCACACCACTTTCTTGTAGTTTCCTTTCCAAAAAGTTGTAGATTTTTCTTTGCAGATATTGGCACACGCTATCTTGCCGAGTTTTATAGTCAGTGGGTGAAAACATTGTGAAATCTGATACAAGATGGCGAATTGTTTCTGGATATTTATCCCAAAATCTCCATTTCGAGTTAACACAAATTTTTAGTATCTGTAGTTGGTAATATCCAGTCAACACGCACTGATACTATGCAGCGAGATGTAAATATTATTATAATTGTTTTGTCATTTTCATTATTATTATTATTTTAATAATAATAATAATAATAACCAAAGTCTTTTCACTAGAAACTTTCAGGCAAATATTATGCATAATAATATGGATCCAAAATGCAGGTTTTGTGATAAACACCAAGAAGCAATAGACCACCTAATCTCAGGCTGTTCTGTGCTTGCTCCAAATGAATATAAAAACCGCCACGATAGAGTTGGGCAATATTTACATTGGGCAATGTGCAAACATTATGGAAAAGCTGTAAACAAACACTGGTATGAACATCACCCAGCACCGGTTACAGAAATAGAAGATGTCACCATTCTATGGGATTACACCATCTACACAGACAGAAAAATTGAAGCAAACAGGCCAGACATTATTGTTAAAAACCAGAAGGAGAAAACTTGTCTATTAATTGATATGGCTTGTCCAGCGGATTGTAACATAGCAATCAAGGAATTTGAAAAATTGTCAAAATATAAAGACCTGGAAATTGAAATAGAAAAAATGTGGAAATTGAAAACAAGAGTTGTGCCAGTGATAGTAGGTGCACTTGGAATGATAAAAAATGGAAGAAAACAACACATTGAAAGGATCCCTGGAAACCCCAGCTTAAGAGATATACAAAAAATTGTCTTATTAAGTACAGCCCACACACTAAAGAAAACTTTATCTATGTAATGCTAGGGATGATAGGGAAGATAGAAAAACATGAAATGGAGTCATAACAACACGCCACGACTTGCCTTAGGTCTCCCCGCAGACTTGGTTGGTAGTGAGACCAAAGCAGAAATCGAAATATGATGAAAAAATGACTTAATAATAATAATAATAATAATAATAATAATAATAATATAACCAGTTTATGCGAATGAAAAAGAAATGACGGCCATATTTATTTAAAAAGATCTGTATTTGAATTATATTTCTGCATGATTAATTTAAGATTTTTTTCTATTGTTGCATGTAAGAAAGAATTCTTCTTTTTAACATAATTAAAAATCAAAATATTTGAAGGATGTTAATACGGCTTGTGCCTTATAATTGATATCTGTATTGCCGTCATACTAGAATTGCATCGTTTTTATTTTCAGAATGACTAATCCGAGATTTATATCTAAAGAAATATTTTGACAGAAAGAAATGATTTTGAGGTTTAAATCATTAAAAGGAAACTGTCAAAAAAACTGATACGAGTTGAACAATTAAATAAATGACGTGATATTTAATTAATTTTTCATAGCTTATATTTTTTCTGTCTTTTTTTTTGTGTGTGGATATACTTAAATATCTTGCTGCGTGTATGATAGTATCCTGCTTACTTAATCATGAACAATAAAAATAACCATACAAGAAACACGTACTTTAAAATTTATGTATTATCAAAATTATATTATCTACCTATGCCTTTATGCCTTTTCTATGTTATTAACACAAACTATTTGCTACAAACAGAAGTTCGTTTTGTTTTTTTAGTGCCTATTAAGAAAACATATTTAGATATCTGTATATAGGTTTATCAAATCGCATTTGCTATTCTTTTTTTATTGTTAAGACAACTGATGCTTGTATATATTCCTGTTTTCTTTTTATTTGGATCCTTTTTAGGGGAGGTCTAACCTGAAGAATAGGTGTTCTTAAAATTGAAAAAAAGATTTCGGAACTTTGGATCATTTTAATTAATCTCTACCAAACGAAAAAAGCGAGTCTCATATTGTAATATAGCAATCTGGCCCCACCCGAGGAAGGTTGATGCAAGCGATGGTGTTTCCCGTCGGTGAAGGGGTCGGCGAACGACAAGACAGGTGTTTGAGAAATACATCCTGTCGGGGCCTGGAGCGGATGTCGTTTGACCTTATTTCCGACAGCGGCGGAAATGACTACGGAGGCAAACAGAACAGGTGTCTCTTGGAATTACGTGGGCGTTGCGTGGGCGAGGCAAAACCGGAAGGAAAGTCCCGGTTCTAGAAGACTATAAAAAGACCTCGACACACGGATTCGCCAGCAGAGAACGGCCAGTGGAAGCAGAGAAACACCACAGGCAAGACTACACTCCCGTCGACCCATTCTATGTGCGCTCTCACCCTCCCATTCTCTGTTCCACACGGGTTCGTCGTCAAGAATAAAAATATAACCTTATATTTTTATATATGCGTGTTCTCGTTATTTTGTCGTCGTACGGCGATATATAACAATATTATGCCAGAAGACCATATAATAACGACGAAAGAAGACGATCATATTTAGAACCGGGCCTAGAAAATGAAAAGAAGGTATTCGTTGTGTATATAGTAGTTGTTACACTTTTTTAATCGTTTCACCCCAAGCAAGGCGGTAATGCCACTGATGCGCAGAGGGCTACATAAGAGCAAAGAGATTAGATAGGAGGAGAATAAAGAAAAAAACGAACCAGTTACAGAGGGTGTCAAAGAAGAGAGCAAGAGAAGGATAGGAATACAGGTGTGATGACAGTTGCTAAGATAGAGAGAAAAGAAAAGGTATTGACATTGCATTTAAATTCCTGGAGGTTGTAGCTGTCAGGAAAGCAAGAATATAGAAGATAGTTCCACAGGCAGGAAGTGCGAGAAAAAAAGATGCTGGAGTAGAATTGTCGGCTGCATTTGGTTGATCTAAATGTGAATGGGTATGACCCAGTTGCCAGTCTAGCTGCACGAGTAAACTTATGTGGCAGGGACACTAATGACTTCAGTTCGTCAGAGCAGAAGCCATGAAAATATTTACACAACAGACAGAGGGAAGCCACATCCCGTCGGTGAAAAGTTGCTGGAGTCGAGCCACGAAGTGGATACCTATCACATTACTGATTCTCCTTTGGAGCCTGTCGATAACACTGAGATGAACAGTGGGGGCGCCTGACCAGGTATGCACGGACGGAATGGTTGATATGTATAACTGCAGAATGGATTCAGGCGGAAAAACATCCTGGTCCGACACAGTGATCCAACCTTCCTAGCAGTGAATTTAGCTATTGACTCAATGTAATGGTTCCACTTGAGATCGGAAGATAGGGTAAGGCCGGGGAGGTGCAGTGTACTGCTTTCTGCGCTAAGAGCACAAGAAACACGATTAGATGAAGAAGAAATTTTGGAAAGATTTGGAACCTGTGAGAAAAAGGACAGGTGCTTTGAGAAATGACGTCATTCAATATCCTTAGAAAACTCTCAGACATCTGGTAAGAACAAGGGCAGGTAGTTAATGATAATCAGAATAAAACATCTAAAATCAAATCTAAGAACCAACTCTATCACAAAGATTCCGCGAATATCTTGAAAAGTCAACTGAAGACGAACATCCGTGGAACACAAAGCAAAAGTAATAAAAGCGATTTCTCTCGAAACCAGTGATTTAAATAATTCGATTAGGATCACGTTTACAGCGAATTCTATAGTTCAGTTCTTTGACATGTGGCTCTTAAAGAAGAAACGGAAGGATTACCAATTCCATTTCGTGAGCAAATGCTGAAGAAGTTAACAGTAATTGATGATTATACCAGGCAATTTTCTACTGTACACTTTAACATCATCCGGCATTGAACAAGATTCTGGGCACTATAACATTGGACGAAATTGTGCTCCATTTGTGGCAAAGCAAAAATTACATGGAACATGACTAACAATGATGGTTGTAGCCAATCGAGAGTCACTGTAGTCTATAATAAAGAAGGCAAAACCTTGCCAGTAACCAAGAAAATCGCAGAATATTTCTTTTTAATCATTACAACCCAAGCAAGGCGGCACCGCCAGTAGTGTGCAGAGGGTTACAATGAGAGCACAGAGGTCAATGACGAAAGAATAAAATATGAGAAGATAGAACATGGCTATTGTCGTTGCATAAAATTCATGTACATTGAAACTATCAAGGAAGCAAGTAAACGGAAGAGAATTATACAGGCGGAAAGTGCGAGAAAAGAAACTGGCGAATAGAAATGGCGGTTACATTTAACTATTTCAAAGGTAAACGGGTGAGTCAACGATGTCAGTCTAGTGGCACGTTTACATTTATATAGACAGTGTCAGTTAAGGGCCATACGTGATACACACTTTGGACGATCATGTCTGAAAAACACATGACTGATTAGGCAGAAGATTATCCCGCAGTAGGTTGCCATTACGTTCTACGGTAGACTGGTTACCAACCAAGGCTATATAACCCAGTCTGTCTTATTATTTAACCCATAACTGGAGGGAAGAGGTGGATTAATACATTTCCCAAGGATATTTGTGCGTAAGTGAATGCAAGGAATTCAACTAGAATTCGAACTCGATATCCACCGCACCACAACGCACATAGGGAAGAAAATCTTATCAAAGCAGTTTACATAAAATATTTGTATAAAAGGCAGTGGTAAGTTTTTAGATAATGCTTAGAATTCCCACTATAAATGTAAAATTTGTCAGATTACCCGCATTTAGGTAGCAGATTAATTTGACAACGTAGACACACACACACACACATTTGATAACGTTGACACACACACACACACAGACACACACACACACACACACACATATATATATATATATATATATATATATATATATATATATGATCAGTTCAATGATTGTGATAAATAATAGTGTATTTGTAAATTTTTCAGTTTCTTATTATAAATAATTGACTATTTGTAACGATCAGTTCATTGATGATAATAAATAATAGACTATTTGTAAATTTCAATTCCTTGATTATGAAAAAACTAGCAGTATAGCCGGCGTTGCTCGGGTGTAATGAAAGCTTTAAAACTAATCCATGGTTCTAGAGCTCAGACTCTTTGGACGTTGGCACGAAAACCTAAAAAGCAATAGTTGTTTCCAGTTAGAGCGAAACCGTACACTGAAAGAAAACTGAATTGATGTAAGTCAAATTTGAATTTCCTGGTATCGATATCAAATTTTCTGCACTATTGTAAGAACTGCAACCTTAAAACTTCTGAATATCGTTTCTTATGTCTTTGTCTATGATTGTATCAAATTTGATTAAAATCGGACCACTCCTTCTATAACCCGATTTTTTCGATTATCGATTTTCGATATTTATCGGGGGTATCTCGACACAAAACTTAGCTAAAAACACTCGCAGACGCTTATAGTACAACTGTGTAAATTTTCAAGAAAATCGGTTCACCCGTTTCTGAGTCTATAGGTAACGGATACACACACACACACACACACACACACACACACACACACACACAGACAAAGTTCCATTTAAATAAGTATAGATAGATTTAGATAGATTATACTATTTGTAAAGATAAGTTTGTTGATTCTGATAAATATATTATTGTAAAGATCAGTTACTTGATTATAATCAATAATAGACTATTTTAAAGATCAGTTCATTGATTATGGCAAATAATAGACTATTTTTGAAGGATCTGTTTTTTTATTATAGCAAAAACGTACACTATTTGTAAATATCAGTTCCTTGATAATAAAATAGTAATAGACTATTTGTAAAAATCATTTCTTTCATTATTCTAGCTGAGTGGAGCTCAGAGCTAGTCTGACTTCTGATGCGGCAGTCTCTGGTTAACTTACGTACCAGTTCCGGTACTCTCCGATAACTCGCACGGATCTCTACGATTACTCTCCACTGTCAACGGCAAATAAATAATAAACTGTATGGAATGATCAGTTCCTTGATTCTTATAAACAGTAACCTATTTGTAAAGATCAGTTCCTTGATTATAAAAAACTTTGAATTTCTAATTTTCATTTCTCATGGAATATAAATTAATAATATGAAAGCATTACGGCAAGGAACACTCATTTTGTTGCATTTAAAAAAATAGTTTTCTATAGTCAATTTGAGTGTGTTGATTTCAAATCTCAAGAAGGATTTTGTCTGCAAGCTACAGATTTTATGCAATTTGACATTTTTATTTATTTTTTAATTTTTCGTTATTATAGGAAACTAGCAGTATAGCCCGACGTTGCTCTGGTATAATGAAAGCGTTAAAACTACTCCATCGTTGTGGAGCTCAGACTCTTTGGACGTTGACACGAAAGAGTAAAAAGCAATAGTTGTTTCCAGTCAAAGTGAAACCGTAAACTGAAAGAAAAATGAATGGATATAAATCAAACTTTGAAGTTTGGTGAAAATCGGATAAAAATTGTGGATTTGTATAAAGGACATACAGACAGATAAACAGACACAAACACAAACATCTTGCCTTTTATCGATTTTCTGCACTATTGTAAGAACTGCAACCTTAAAACTTCTGGATATCGTTTCTTATGTCTTTGTCTATGAGTGTAACAAATTTGATTAAAATCGGACCACTCCTTCTATAACATGATTTTTTCGATTATCGATTTTCGATATTTATCGAGGGTACCTCGACACAAAACCTAGCTAAGAACACTCGCAGACGCTTATTGTACAACTGTGTAAATTTTCAAGAAAATCGGTTCAGCCGTTTCGGAGTCTATAGGTAACGGACACATACACACACACACACACAAAGTTCCATTTATAAATAAGTTTAGATCTAGATTCTTCCATGAATTTTAGGTCTTTGTGGAATCGTTCTCCTTGTTCGTCACTCACAGCCACCAGGTTGTCAGGGAACCTATCAAGATTGCATCCGAGATCCTGAAAAGCGAGCAGCATTCTGTTCACATGTTTCCTGTAGTTTTCCGCCTTATTGTTTCCAAGTAAGTTCTGAGCGACTGCCACAAAGGATAACCATGCAGCCTTTTCAAAAGCGTTCATCTTAGCAACAAACTGATCATCACGAATTAGGATTCGAATCTGTGGGTCATCAAACACGCCTGCTTTGATCTTCTCAAGTGATAATCCTGGTAAAGCTGTGACGATGTGTTGGAAACATTCATCTTCGGTTTTCAGTGCCTTGACAAATTGCTTCATTAAACTTAATTTGATGTGAAGAGGAGGAAAGATAATCTTATCTCTGCTTACAATTGGGTCTTGTATGATATTTGGCATGCCTGTTTCAAGGGTGTCACGAATAGGCCAGTCCTTCTGGACTCAATGTCTGTCGCGTGCTCGGCTGTCCCACATACAGAGGAAACATGGGAACTTGGTGAAAACTTTCTCTTGTCCAAGAAGCAAGTTGACCATCTTTAATTCTACACAAATAATCCGATTGTGCTCATGATACTTTAATGCCCACGACTATTCTCATATCATCGTAGTCTTTCCGCAAATGCACCGAGTGACCAACAGGTAATGCTCCATAAACATTGCCATTATGTAAAAGAACACACTTTAGACTGCGTTTAGAACTATCTAAAAAGAGTCTCCATTCAGCAGAACTATAGTAAGGTACACCCAGTTTTTGAGAAGCCCTGGGATGTCATGGCAGCAAACAAAATGTCTGTCTTCTGAAAAGAAGGTCGCAAAAAGCTGGTCACGCTGTCTGAAATATGATACTTTAACAGAGTGATCAACAAGATTTTTGCCTTGTCATCCTGATGCCAAAAGCTTTGCTTTCTTTGAATGTCCTAAATCCTGCACTAAATCATTCAGTTCAGCCTGGGGAAGAGGCTTGTAGACGGGGAAATGTTCAGTGTCTGAAAAATAGTTCTCCGATTGTGAACACTTTTCTGACAATTCACTGTACCAGCTGTCTTGTTCGCTTGTATCATGTCCAATGTCCTTATCGTCCAATGAAGGCAAGCCTTTGAAAACTGGAACAGGAACTTCTTCTGAGCGGAGCAGGCCGAATAGCTGATGGAATGTTCGGATACGTAATTTTATGTCGGTTTCAGTTTCATGGTTGGTGGGTTCGCGCCAAAACATTGGTATCCAAAAGGCAGACCTTTGTGCTTTCCTTTGATCCAGTTTCGAAGCATTTCCTCACAATTGTGGCACACAACCTGACGAGCCCATTTCTTGTCTTGATCACCAAGATGAACTTCAAAATATGCTTTGTTGGCACACGTGACGAACGAGGATATGTTACGTCGCTGACGATTGAGTGTGTAGCATCCACATATGTAGCAGAAGGCATCAGGCTTGTTTCTGCAATGATATCTATTTTTGGAAGTCATGTTTGATCTGAAACAAAATACGAATGATCAAAATATTAAAAGCTAGCTATATATATAGACGTGTTACGCAAGTTCACATTTGTACAATTTCATTAACCTCAAATTGCGTACAGACTAGAGCTTGTAGAGAAAAACTAATTTCAGATTTGAAATCAGCACCTAAATCTCCTTCAGAATCAGTTAAAATATCCGATGCAACTCCAAGTTACTGAAAAAGTGTTCCCCAGTGTTATTAATCAAAATAAAGATCATACGTTATGTATAATAGATAGATAGATAGATAGATAGATAGATAGATAGATAGATAGATAGGAACAAAAAACAGAGGAACAAAATGAAATATATAAATTTTCTGCTTGAAACTCTCAGAGTCATAATTGTCCTTGTTTGCACTATTGATATGCGGACTATTGTAACCATATTTGTTGGTATTATCATAACGTTTCGTTTGTCGTGCTCTGCCTTCATCAGTATATGACAATCTCGTAACCTACAGGAATTGCTGAAGTGAATCGTTATTTGATTTACGGAGGTAAAATGTTCTCGTCCCACTAACCATGTATACGTATACCTCATGTAGATTTTATTTTTTAATATTGTTCAATTATTGTTCGCTCTGTTTTCTACTAAGTACATGAAACACAATGCCCGTTTGAAGGATTCAGCTCTCAGTTACGATTACATCAAAGGCATGTTTTGTTAAAGAGATGGATCGTGAATTTGGTGAGGCAGTAGTTGTCAGTTCTATCGCCGTGCCGGCCAGTATTTAAATTTTGTATTTAAATTTTGTGGAAAGATCTATTAACAAAATCAGATAGATAGATAGATAGATAGATAGATAGATATGAACATAATTATATTCTAGATATTATTAGTCTGTGATAGATAGATAGAATTTCTATGAGTGTTTTAAGCATGTGTATCATTTATATATATATATATATATATATATATATATATATATATTAATTAATTCACCCCATACAAGGTGATAATGACACTACAACGCAAGAAGCTAGTGGGAGTGAAAGAGTGAGAAAAGACTAGAAGCGAACCGGAAAACTAAACAGGGAACAAGCGATAAAGCTCTCAGCCATACCTGACTCACGCGTGAGCGATCATGTCTTGAAAGTGACATTACTGACTGGGCAAAAGATTTTCACGCAGTAAGTTGCCATTTCTTTCTGCAATAGACTGGTGACTAACCAAGACTATAAAACTCAATCTGTCCTACTGTTTAAACCATAGCTGGAGGAAGAAGCGACGGGTTAATATATTTCTCAAGTGAAGGCAATTAATACAGCTAGAATTCAAACTCGGCTCTCCCATTTCCTGTTCCGAGCGGATATTCACTGCACAACACCGCATACAAAACTCTACTCTAGTTAAAAAGACCGGGAGGTGTATGAACCGAACGATAGGCGAACTTATCTAATGAGAAGAGAAAAAAATAATTAGTAAACAAATTTTCCGAAGTAATGTATTTCAGAAGCAACCGTAATCGCTATTATAAACAAGACATAAACCTTCAAAACAGTTTAAATGACTAATAAGAAATTATTTAGCTAAGATATAAATGAAGTAGACCTTATTAATGAAAAAAAATGTTTCTTTATGCTGTAGAAGTGAAGCTTTCTAAAACTTTCGATTTTTACATGTTATCAAGCCTTTGCAAGTTATTTAAAGCCAAAAAATATTTTTAGATTCTAAGAATTTTTTGACGAATGGTTCAGTGATACAAGTCCTCCTAATTAACCTATAGCTTCGGGGAGAAGATTTAGATTCATACTTTTCGGAAGGGTATTTGCGCGTAACGGAATATGACGAACGCAACCTGAATTGAAACTCGTCTCTCCGATTAACAATTGCCAGTAAGGTAAAAAAATATTTTTAACTTTTTGGCCAGTGCAAGTGGTAGAGGTGGGGGTGGGAAAGTCAACTGAATAGCCAGTGTGTGACCATGCAAATAAAAAAAAGAAAGAAACAAAGAATCTAACAGGGGACTAGGGAAAAACAAAAGAGAACTAAAGAATCCACCAGTCAAAGAAATTTCTTTGAAAAAAAGAAAACCAATCGTTCAATTAAGCATGAAACGTTTAAAATTAAGCAAAAAAAAAATGACTTACTTTTAAGAATATTTAAAACAGTTGATACCATCCCAAACGCACATGCTTACTGCCAATAAGGTAAAAAAGTATTTTTAACTTTTTGGCCAGTGTAAGTGGTAGAGGCAGGAATGGGAAAGTCAACTGAATAGCCAGTGTGTGATCGGACAAAAAAAAAAAAAGAAACAAAGAATCTAACAGAGGACGAGGGAAAAACCAAAGAGCACCAAAGAATATTTACTTACACGCCAAGTATGATTCCACTTCTTCTTTACCTAACTATGTGTTAATTAGAAAAATTTGTATCAATGAATATAATTATTTAAAAAAAATGTCTTACAATTTAAAAATGTCTGCCTTAAAAAATGTATCAAATAACCAATGTCTGCTGTCAAAACCTGGTATAACCGTTATGCTTTGTAATTAGGTAAGGACTCGATGATTGTTGCTCATCCGATAACACAGGGGCAACTGGCTAAAGTGCCTAAGTAATCTTCCTTCTGTCCCACCTTAATGCTTACACTTGTGCAAATTAATTGAAACAAATTAATAATTTATTTCTAGAATTTTCATACTTTCCCTGATCACGTATACAACGTCTCTTGGCGTTGTTTTTTCTCTTCCGTCCGCATTTTCCTTTGGGATTTGGACTGATGGATCCAGTTTTTTTTTGTTTGTTTGTTTGTTCGCCATCATAACACGAGTGACAGTTAAAAAGATGACACCAACAGTATCTGCGATCTCCCTTTTAGGCTTGCCACTGTGTTCGTGTTTCATTACAATTTTTGTACGTTTCCTTGGAGTAATGTCTATCGCAGGAATGGCAGTAGGACAACTAATCGAGAGTCGAAACAATTATCTGGCTGAGAAAATATTTGATGCAATCACGGATGAGGAAATATTTTTCAAGGCCTAACAAATTACATCATAAACCCCGAAACTAGATTCGTATTGTTGCACACCACTGCAAATCGCCCAATCTGAGGAAAAAATTGAAATCGATTACACTCTGTCACTCCAGCGGGTCTAAAACTGAGCGTATGTTAAGAGAAAGGAAACTAAAGCAGATGTTTCACTTAATTTATACAAGGGTATATGAATGTAATTGTATAGTTAATATAAATGAACAAGTATAGAAACTATATTCTCTCTGAAATATGAAAATAATGACATCCAACACCCGCAGTGTTTCTACATATTAAGTTAAAATTTATTTTAATGCATAATTTCTTATTGCTGTTTAGTTTTTCATATTTTTGTTGCTTATAATCACCTTGTCATTGGCCAATTTAAACTTCAAAGCTGTTAAAATGAAAGTAATACATTTTTTATATTATCCGATATATTTCTTCATTATTACAATTTTTCTATTAGATTGTTAATTTCTACGCGTCTCTGTTCATTTTTATTGCAACATTTTTATCTAATATATTTGTATTCGATTACCAAATTACAAATTAAATGTGAAGACGATATTTTTTAAAGAATCTATTAAATATACCCTTCGCGCATCACAAATGGAAGTTTATAAATTACTGGCGAAATGTTTCGTTGACACAAATAAGACAAACAAAACATCTGAAAATATTAAAGAAACTATCACGCGTCTGTTGTAGTTTTATTTAAGTTCGCTTTTATACGACAAAGATGGTAGCGAATTTCTTCATCTAACGGAAGATTTTCACCACAGCAGAGGTATGAGACACATAATGGGATCGACAGAATGAGTTCAAATTTCAAATTCAAATATCTAATGAAACCCAACAGAAGTAGGCATAATCACCCGGTTCATACGCCTCTACGGTTCTTTAAACAGGAGTAAAGTTTTATTCCTTGTTTAGCGTTGGGTTTCTTGTTCCTTGTACTTCTGACGTCTCCGCCTGAAATTTTCTTCAGTAATTATTAGTATTTTCGTCTCTCAGTAGGAATATGCAGATTTTCTTATCGTCCGGTTCACACTCCTTCCCTGTCCTTTGAACGGAAGTATAAACTCATTAATTGTTTGTTTGTTGAGGATTGGTTGTCGTTCCTTTTAAAATCAACTCAATCTCTATACTTCTAACGTTTTCGCCTGAACTTTGAAATTTTATTCGCTAATTAAATCTTTACTGCTTCAAGTCTAGGATTAGCGATATTTGCTGTTATCTTGCCCTTTCTTACGCTAATACAATTCTACCTAGAGTAGCCCTTGGGCCATAGTATTGAGGGCTGTGGCTTAGTGGTGGCCCTATATTCTAAAGTGGGGTATAATGATTCAGCAAGTACTCGAACGAAACTTGAATATGTTCGTTTTTCTAAAGAAATATGCTGAGAATACCATGTGAGCAACGACATGGTTCTACTGCTTAGCAGTAGGAAATACAGCTGAGACACGTAGTGAGGAAGGAGTGCTCGAAGAACGTAATAAGGGATGGATAAAGGGAAAAGGAGATGGTAGTATGAGGACATACTTAATGCGCTTGAGAAAGTGAATAGAGGAGCAGGGTTTAGAAGAGATATAAAAAAAAGTGTTACGAGCAACAAGGAATAAGATGTGGAAGTTCATGATCACCAACGTCCTAAAATAAAACTGCATTTAAAGCAGAAGAATTACTAGTATACTGGTGCTAAATATAAACTTTTTTTTATCTGTTTAGGTATACGTGCAGAGATTTTAACAGTTATCGGCGTGGAAAATGGAACTGCTCTTCTGAGTTTGATTCTATTTTATTCACTTTGCGTTAATATACCTGGGAAAGGCCTGAATCCATATTCCTCCAGCAATGGGTGAGGACACTGGGATCTGTTACCTGTGGAAGCCAGTTTAGAAGAACGAAAACTCTGAACTCAAATCTGAGGGAAATCTTTAAAAGTTTTATAGTACACAGTGCAATACTTATGAGTGGCTGATTTTACACTAGTTCTTACCCTTATAAGTAAATCATTTATGTTCATCGTCTTGTGGCTCTATTCTAAAGTGAATGGTCAGGCCGTCATTCTTTGAAATCGATGAGTGCGCCAAACACTACTATCTCTATCACGAATACAATTGTTGTATACGATACTCATAGAAGGTGCTGCGGTATTATTCAGTACAATATTCACTGCTAAACTGATATACACAGAACAGTACAATAGTTACAATAACAGATAAGGAGGGATAATCGCCGACTAATGAGACCGAATATTACTCCAATGACACTTGTATATTACGCCTCGAATGCTACTATTCTTTACTTAAATAGAACATTTCAGACAATGGGCCATTTCATCATTTAGAGTGCTGCAGGGATGTCGGCCAATCTGAAACAATAATACACATCTCAAAATACGCATCTCAAAAGCGTCTAGAATAATGCCAACACTTACCATAAACATTGAAATAAAACCATTTGCAACATCAGCAGCGAACCTCGTCACAAATAGTGAGCGCATTCGGAAATTTAGAATATGTTTACCTTTCAGGAATGTTTTTGGCGGTTTGAAATATCACTTTAAAAAGATTTTTAATAAAACAACTATAATACATTAAAATGAAATTTAAATTAACCGAAACCCCATGGGAAGAAGAATCAGTTGACGAATTCTGCGCTTATTGTCACCAAAAGAAAACACTTGTTCGCATAAAAGTAAATTGCAATAAAATACTCAGAAGTTGATCGACAATCTATTTCATGCAAGAAACAGACTAATCGTTCTGTATTGTCTTCAGTGTTCACTTTTAAATACGTTCAATCTCTTATTACTTTTACTAATTAATATAGCATGCTTTATAACTATTCTCGTATCATATATATATAATGAAAATACCTTGAAATTTTAAGCACATTAGTTCAATGTGGTGTAGCACTGCTTTTGGTAGCAATTGCACCAGGAAACAGTAACCAATTCTTTCAATAATGATGGTAAAGGATATCGACTACTCAATTGTTTTCCTAAAATGGACCATAAAAGTTCAATGGTGTCGAGAGCTGGAGACTGGTGGCCAGATAAGACGCTTTACTTAACTAAAATGCAATATAATCCTGAAAGGTAGCATATATTTCCTGAAACAGTTTCTTAAGTATAGGATGAAGGTGTTCATTTAAAATTCTTCAATAGTCCTGACTGTTGATTTTAATAAACTCATTAACGTAATATCTGTTGAAAAAAAGATTTAGCTGTTAAACTAATATGAAATCAACAATTATAAAAATAGACAAGCTTTTGTGAATTTAATTAAATTTTACAAATTATGCTTTAATGGTATTAGTACTTAGGTGTTCACATCATTTCGTCCACCTCCTATATATATATATATATATATATATATATGTATATATGCCGACTGACGCCATTTCGGTCGGGTTTCAATCCTGGGTAAAAACGCAATCGGAGTCTGACCGTACTGATGAGCTGTGATACGGCGAAACAGATCTGTCTGATTCTCTTCTTTTTTCTCTTCATTGTTTCTCTTTTTTTCTCTTCTTTCCATTAATCAATCGTCTACTATTTCTTTATTCTTGCTTTTTTCTATTCTTTGGGGCTCTTTTTAAATTAACGAGAAATTTTTCGTAAATAATCGTTACAAATGTCTATTCTAAATATGGACATGCGAGCGTCTGTGTAATTTTTTTTTGTGGGGATATTTTGAGAATCAACTGTTGTACCATTTGGGTCTGACGAGCCACATTAACAACATTATTATGCGGTGAAGTATGCATTACCGATTGTAATAAATAAAAAATCTTTTCTAAATTACATTACTCTGTTAAATTAAATAAATACATTTAACATTGAGTTCTTTTGAGTTCGTCTCTATCGGAATTTACCTGGATAGTATACCAAGTGTGCTACATTATATATATATATATATATATATATATATATATATATATATATATATATATAAGTCAATGATAAACAAATAGAATTATTCTTGCTTAAAATACACGAATCCAGTAATAAAAATACGACACAAAAATAATTATAAGCAGGGCGAATTTGTTGTACGAAAAGTCATCAAACACCATATTTATGTTCTAATTGTCGAAAAATGTGTAAAATATTTAACATTACAGAAAATTGAAGACTGCAAACCTTGTAGTTAATAATTTAGATAATCCATCAGATCTAAACTGGCGATGACCAATATAGCGTATCAATTGCAATGCCCAGTACACACTTTGTTTCTTATCAGAAATCAATTATCTATATCAGACATACGACAAGCTCATTGAGAAGACGGCTTACACGTGACTTATAAGGGCAAAGCTCGAAAAAAATGACCAACTAATAATCTACAAGAGCCCGTATGAAAGATGTTACTCGATAACATTAGAGACATTTATAAAAAAGAATTTTTCGAAAAATTCGTTATGAGTGGTGCTTTGTTTATCAGACAGCTCTCCCCATCATAATCTTACCTTGTTTAACAATAGTAACGGAGTGTTGAAAGTCTTTTTAAAATAGAAAGTGGCCTACTCGAATTCTAGCCATATTCAACACACGATGGCTCTGAATCGCTGCTACTACAATTTACAAACCATACTTGCGTACAGTCAAAATATAAAAAGAAACTAACTACACCAAAATCACTTTCCTTGAAAGTGGCTGAAAATGTGGCCGGATGCGCTTGGAACAAACGACGACATAGACAGTTTTTGTACTCGATTACTCACAGCAAAATTTAAGAGCGCTGAAAAAAAAAACTGATATAAAATTAATAAAAGGTTCCTTGTCCGTCATAGTTAACGAAGGCTTTTTTAAAGAACGATTGCTGCCCAAATATAGATTAATTATAATCATAATTTTTATAAAGATATCTATTAAAATAAGATGTCCGTGTTATTTTCATTTTTACATGATTGGGTCAACAATGTATCCATTTAATCCAACATACATATATATGTGTTTGTTTCCATCGTATATCTGAAAGTTCTTTCGTTTTGAACCCGCAAAATTTATTCACCTAAATAATCATAATGTTTTATGCATAAAACATTATCTATCTATCTATCTCTTTTTTATTATTGGAGTCTATCTCTGCCTGTCTCTTTATCAATCTCTGTCCTTTCTTTATCTATCTATCTATCTATCTATCTATCTATCTATCTATCTATCTATCTATCTCAGCCTTTTCTATTTTTCTATATATTTGTATATCTACCGCTAGGGTTTTCCATATATTGTATCCTTTTCATTTTTTCTGACTCCATTTTGGCCTTCACTGCCTCTTGCTGCCTCTTTTCATTGATTGTATTTAATTCCAAATTTTATAAATGCTTTTAGTTAAAAAACAACAACAAAAAACGCTATAATTTCGTTAGAGACAAACATGAAGATGACGTTTCATGCAATATCATCTTTATTCATAAACGTAATGAAAAGACGCAAAATGTCTGCCCATTGATATTCCTGCTTATTCGTTGTAAAATCGTCTTGCATTAAAAATCTATTCTTTCACATATTTTATATTTTTTCGATATCGATATGCCAATACAACTATGTTGTCTGCATATACGTAAAATATTTTAATAACACACACAAACACACACACATATTTATCGTAATATTTTATTATAAGTGTTTATAATAAAATATTGTCAATCTTTCTTTGCAGTCAGTTATGACTTATTATAATATATTTCTATAAATATTGCCCTACAAAGTATCGAGCACTCTTCAAAAAAGTAAATTACTACAAACAGTAAACTGTCGGCCCAATTTGTTTGTACCACTCCTAATATATATATATATATATATATATATATATATATATATATATATATCTTAGTAAGAGCATGAACAAATGGAGTGAAAATGCACGGCTCCTAACATTTACTTTTTAAACGTGCTCATTACGAAGTAGAGCTATTCATTATTGTTGCAATATTTTTATTATAAGTATTTATTAAAAAATATCTATATCGCTATACAGATGTTCTCATGTTTCAGTACTATTAATTTTATTTCGTCAGCCGAACTGTTGATAAGTGTTGATAGGAATGTTTTTATCGAAATTTAAAAAAAAACAATTCGTTATCCTTTTAAGGAGGCATAAGGACAGAATTAGGAATGTAATGAAAAGCGAGTTCTTTGTGTGGTTAACATTATAAATAGTTGATGGTGATATGGCTACAATAAATGTGCCATCCTATCTATATAGGATGCTTAATATACTAAATAGACGGCAAAGCATAGAATCATTTAATTAAAGCAAATAAAGTAATCATAATACATGGTGGCCCCTTATATATGTATAAAATAGTGGCTATCTAATTGTGCTCGTGGTATCGGCAAGTTAATGGTAATTCTCATCGTTGATTTAACAGGTTTTTTTTATAACAAACTTGATTATTGGAAATATTTCCTGTAAACACAGGAAAGATAGCGCATATAAAAATTTACTGACTTTTTTGATATTTTCTGTTTTCCGTGTTTGTTTTATTTTGTTTGTTTTTTACTTTTTTAAGGGTAAAAGTATTTAGAAAGGAATGTTCTATTTCTGTACGCCTTATTATTGAAATATAATATATGTCGATACGATCAAGTCTTATAGGCATTCTTGGTACTACCGATATATATATATGTATGTATGTATGTATGTATGTGTGTGTGTGTGTGTGTGTGTGTGTGTGTGTTGTATATTTGGGTAGCAATCACTATCTTATATAGGTTTCATTAAAAATGACCGACCAGGTATTATGGTTATTTTCTAAAGTGATTTTTTATATAATTTATGTTTTTAATAATTTATATCTTCAAAAGAATAAAATTACAACATCAAATGAAAAATTACATAAAAGATTAACCACAGTACCTTGTCTGTCATTTTTAATGAAACTTGCATATATATATATATATATATATATATATATATATATATAGAAAAATAACTCGACGACATAACTATTGCAAAAAAATAATAATAAAGCACTGTTAAAGAGCAAACATGCGATAGGATCTTTCATAACTGGTAGTAACGTTTAATAACCGGTAGTAAAGAAAATGAACTGAGCCGACGCCGCCTTAGTTATTCTCTTTTTCCCCATAAGCGTAACAGAAGGGATATATATATATATATATATATATATATATATATATATATATATATATGCAACGGTCCTTATTATAATAGTGGGGATATTTATACACATGTATACATATGTGTATAAACATATATGCGTACATTTTCAAAACGTCTTATGAACGTCGTGAATTTGTTTTGCTCATACATAGTCTTGAAAAGAAAACTATATAAAATTCACTATTTTTTATCCATAACGTTGAATGTCTTCAAATTAATTACTTTTTTATCAAGAAAAATCTCAAGTTGATTTTTAAAACTGCCGTAAAACACTGGCGATTTATTTAAGATGGAATGATCTATTATGACATGTCTCTAATTTGTATTTCGATACATTGAATTTGTTTTCAATTTCTCTAGTTGAATTGTTCTCCTATATTGAATATGATCCATTATTGCACATAATTAGGTTAGGATAAAATTTTTATTTTTACATGCTACCTTATGAATAATTGAGACGTAGCACAGGTGGCGGGGGATACATGAAGCGCTCTCACCGGGCTCCTCTGTTTGTTAGGTGGGTGGGGGGTCTAATTCTTTTTGAACCTTTAAGACATGAAACGCTTCAGCGATTACAGGATTTATTATTTAATACCACTGATGCTAAGATGAAAAATTTATGCACCAGAGTTACTGAAAATTACCAAAGGCCTCTGAACTCAATCCTTAAAACAAATAATATATATATATATATATATATATATATATATATATATATTCTAAACATATGCTGTTAAATATAAGAGACAATGAATGTCTATTATGTTTAATCATGAGCCGTTCTAAACGTCTTATTTTGGCTTTAATTTCAGTTGAAAATAAAGACAAAAATTCTCCAACATTTGGATAATTATTTATTGATTTGCTTCTAAGCTTTCGGCTCACATGAGCCATCTTCAGAGAGGTTATTTAGACTGAAATATAATAACATCCACCATCATGTGTTGACATAAAACTCCGCTTGGCAACGGTAATAGTTCTCAAATTTGCAATGCGGTTTTATGACGTCACACCGCGGGATAGCGGGAAATGACAACAAAACCATGTAATCAAATGCAATGTAATATGTTATGTCCAGATTTAAAGGTGATTTTATTGAGTGTTGGTTGTTTAGATTTGATGTACATGGCCTCCAATATCTGCAGGTTCCTCTTACTGTGTGTATGAGTAAGGATCACCGTATTGTTGACCAAAATCTGTCTTATATTACTTACATGTTTATGTTTTTCAGAGAAATGATGTTTAATTGAACTCTGATCAGAAAGATGACATGTAATCTACGGGAGAGCCTGGTTGTAGTAAAACCAATATAAGTACTGTTTTTTTTTATTAGTATCAGAGATGCAATCTCTGAATGGGCATGTAAAATTGGTACACTACATTGGTTTTTGTAGAGAATTTGTGTGTGTGTGTGTGTGTGTGTGTGTGTGTGTGTGTGTGTGTCATGAGGAAAATAATTGACAAAGTGGAAAAAATCCATGTGCCGTTGTCTCGCTGTTAGAGGAACATATCGGACAAACTTCATGTAAGAAACATAAAATAAAGGAGCTAATTAATTCAATGAGTTCCTTTTGCTCCGGAAGTAATTTTGTGTACATGCAAATAAATATTTTATTTGTATAGATTATTAAAACGACTAAGGGAAGTAATCAATCATAAATTTACTAACCTAAACTGATTTACTTCTCTTCCCACCATAGATGGGACAGGAAATTACTGAATAAATAATTATTAAATGGTTTGATTATTTAATAAAAAGTACTCTAATATAAAAATTTTGAAAATGTTTATTTTATCGGATAATCCAAGAAATTCGCTTCTTTACTCAATATAATAATAAAAATATTGTTTTCTTGATGATTCAAAATATCAGATAGTAAAGTGATTGCTATTGCCTTCTATATTGTTTGGTTTCTGCTTTCCTTCTCGTAAACTGTTTGTTATCCAAGGATAACAAACAGTCTACCGTGCTTTAAGCCGTATTTGGGAGAAAAAGAAATTGAATAAACACCTTATCCGATGGAAATAAATGCAACAAACAAACCTAAAATTTGAAGTCCTGTAATATATCTATGGAAGATGGCTTTCTAAAGTGATTACTCCGAGAATCTTCTCTATATGACATGCCAGTGACAATATATTTTGTCAGAAAATGACATGCCAGTGAGGTAAATGTTTTAAAGATATCCGTGAATGAACATGAATGTCCAGTATTCTGACACCCAATTCAGGCATTCGTCAAAGCTCTCTCCTTGGTTCTATCTTTTAACTTTCATTAATATTCTAACGAGAATTATCTACATATCATTATTAAACATCGAAACAGATGATGGTAGGGTTTATGTATTCAGTAAAACTCTACACTCAGGGCCTCTCGGGACTTGTATTTTGTGAACCTTAATATAAAAATAACGTAGATGGGGAATTAATATATTATAGAGAAACGCGTAAATATCGATGTTCTTTAAACAAAAGCAGCGAATAGGTTCTTGCCAAATATTCAGTTTCTCATGTGATAAAATTGTAAACTAATCGATTGATTTGCTAACCTTTTTCTATGTGCCATTAGTAGTCAGCCATTTTTTATTGTTTCGCCATGACAACAGTCTCATCGTTCAGCAGCGAACTTGTAACCTACTTCAGTGAATCTGGGGAACAAAGAGTCTAATGTCCTCCTCATGCATAATGAAATGCCTTCAGCTAGAGAGGCGAGGACAAACAAGAATGTGTAATGGATGAAACCAATAGTGAAGAAGATTGAAATAAACAGAGAAAAAGATAGATGTAATAGTGAATACCCGAAAAAGAATACAGAAATTTTGGCTCATATATGTAGTGATCATCAGCGGAAAATTCCAGATATCACACACACACACACACACACACACACACACACACATATATATATATATATATATATACTGACAGAGAGATAGATACAAATAAAGAAAGTGTAAAGAGCGAAATAATGTTTACTGCGAATTTTTTAATGTGTAATGGTTATCAAGCCTGTCTCGTAAGAATCATCATAATTGAGGAGTGAAATTGAGTAGTGAGTTCGATCCTCACTTGGCCCCCATACTTTCGACCTTGAGCTACATCTTAGCTGCACTTTGAAAATCACCTATTTTGGAGGTACCTCTACGTGGCGTTATGATTAGCATCCTTGTCTCGTTAGAATCGTTGCAAACAAGTTCGATATTCACTGGATGTCCTATACTTTTGGCTTGCGCCACATCCAAACTTTGCTTAGAATATATATATATATATATATATATATATATATATATATATATATATAGCTTATAATTATTGTGGATTTGGTTGCAGTAAAGTATGCTGAAGTATTTGTGCTATTTTTAATTCTTGTCGAGTGTATTTTTGTAAGAAAAATTTTATTTGCTTATCAAGGATAAGGCTTCTTGTAAATCATTGGTAAATAATTTTTCTAATCCTCTGTGGTTGGATCGGTGGCATGTAAGACGTCCTCTCAAAGTATTTTTTGCATGTTAAATATAGGTAATTGATCTATGATAAGAAACACATTCTGTACTGGGCATTGAAATTAATACAATATATTAGTCATCGCTATTTTAGATTTGATGGGATATTTTGATTAAAACAACAAGGTTTGCAGTTTTTAATTTTTTATAATGTATGAAATATTGTGTTTAATATCAGTCTGTAGTAGTGTCATTCGTTTATTCATATATATATATATATATATAAGTCTTTCCTCTGTTATTTTTTTATCATTCATAAGTAAGGTGATAATACCACTGAGCTGCAAAGGGCTACGGGGAGTGCAAGTGAAAGAATAGATTTTGTATGGAGAAAGGACAATTAAAGAACAAATTCCAGGAAGTTAGAAGATGTTGATTTGCATTTAAATTTTTGGAGATCGTAGATGACAGAGAAGCAAGAAACGAGAGGAGAGTTTTTCATGCGAGAAAGGTGAAAAAAGAAACTATTACAATTTAATTTACGTAACAATTTTAACAGTAAGACGACGAGACCTAGTTACCAATTTTGTAGTACGCTTAAATTCAGATGGATGCGGTACCCAGGAGGAGAGCTGATCAGAACTTCCATGAATATATTTATGAAAAAAAAAACAGCGTGAAGGCAAGTCACGGATGTGGAAAAGTGACTGAAAATGCTACGTCAAGTTCTGGTCTAGAATATATCGATTTAATCCGTACAAAAGAGGCTTACTGTTTGAGATACCTATGTCCACTTTTTGCATCTCATGCAAGCAGAACTTATGTCTTTTTCTCATTTAATTTCGGGTAAATCGTATCTACGCCTACCTGTTCTGATCCTTGTGCAAACAGAGCCTATGTCTACCTATTTCTTACTTTAATGCAAATTACTCTGAAAGTGGATGTGTGTTGTGGTACAGTAGATATCGGCTCGGAACGAGAAATCCAGTTGAATTCATTGCATTCACTTACGCGCAAATACCCTTGGGAAAAGTATTAATCCGTCTCTTTCCTCCGGTTATAGGTTAAATAACAGGACAGATTGGGAACCAGTCTATCGCAGAAAGTAATTGCAACGTAGTATGGGATAATCTTCTGCCCGATCAGTCATGTCTCGAAAGAGACATGATCGCCCAAGTGTGTATCACGTATGGCACTCTGAAAGAAGTATCCTCAATGTCATCAGTCCTGTCTCGACTTCAGTCACTTTTTCACCGACATGACGAAGCTTTGATGAGCATTTTTTCTCTCGTGAATATAAGCGCTAGATTGGCATCTAGGTCCCACCCTTTTACCGTTGAAATACTTAAATGCAACCGTCACTTCTACTCTAATCCTACAGTAAATGGAACTTTCCATTTACTTGCTTTCGTGATAACTACAATCTCGAAAAATTTAAATGCAATTACCATGTTCTGTTTTCTTGAATCCTATGAATCTTTTATCCTTTCTTCAATACCCCTGTATCTAGGCTTTTCTCTCACTTTAACCTGCGCACTAGTCGCAGTCCTGCCTTACTTGAGGTGAAATGATTACAAAAAAAAGAAAAGAAAAAGAAACAGACCTATGTCTATTTTTGTTAATTATTTATCATTGAATTGTGGCCACCTTTAGTTAAATGAGAGTGAAGCGCACCTATCCTATGTTTATCTGGCTCGACTCGAATTACTTTTATGGACTGATTTTTCTGCCGCCATTTCTATCAATTTGGCCGGCTGTTAGACTTATACAAGTAAACAATTGCCTGCATTTTATTCCTACTTTCACCAGTGGTGCTCATTAAGTTTACGACAAAAGAAAATTTAAACAAGGAGTGTCTCATGTAAAAGAAGAACTATTTAATCAACTAATTGGTTGAATATATACAACAATGTTCAATATATAAAATAATGTTAGATGTGCGTTTTTGTAGAATGGATATCGGCTCCGAATAATAAACCGAAGAAGCGAGTTCGAATTTCAGTCGAATTCGTTTCATTCACTTACGCAGATGTGAATAAAACGCACAAAAAGGTATTAAGCCATATCTTTTCCCTCTAGCTATGAATTAAATAGCAGGACAGATTGAGTTCTATAGCCTTAGTTGGCAACCAGTCTACTGCAGAAAGTAATAGCAACCTACTGCACAAAAATCTTCTGTCTCCTTAGTTATGTCTCAAAAAAGACATGATCGCTCAATCATCTATCACGTAGGCAATAAAAATTATTAAAAAACAACTATTTAACTGCATGGAAAAAATTATAAAAAATCATGGACTAAGCAAAAAGTGGTGAAAAGGTGAGAAAGAGAGAGTGAAATAAAATGATGGTAAATAGAGAGAGAGAGAGAGAAATAAAGAATGAAATAAAGAAAGAAATAAAGAAAGAGCTAAAGAAATAAAAGAGAGAAAGCGCAAATGAAATTTAACAAAATGCAAAAGAAAAAGTAAGCAACAGTGAGTCAAACAGAGAGAAAGATAGGGTGAAATATATAGAGAAAGCGATATACAGACAAAAAAGAAAGCGATATGATAGACAGTATGAAGTGGGAGAAAGAAAGAAAGAAATCAGAAAGAGAGAAAGTACAAGAATCAACCAGCAGAAAAAGAGAGGCAGAAAGAGGGACAGAATGAGATAAGAATCAGAAGAGAAACAAATAAAAAGTGTGTGGCATTTGACATCATGCGACTTCTATATGAGGACTGAGATTATTACTCACAGCCAATAGTCGGCAATCCGAAGTTGTCGACACTTACCGAGGCACCCAAGCAAGTAAATGTTAAAAACTATGACCACCAAACATCTATTTTCAGGTTGGAATGTGTGTGTGATGTATTTACAACGGTATCAGAAATCAACCTATGAGATCTGCGTAAAAAGCTTTAATTTGAATGGTCGATGACAATAAGCATTCTATCTCTTCTTTTATGCACCATGTTATTTCAGTACGTATGCGAACATGGCACTCTACATCTTCCTATCTCTTCATACTTTTAATATTCTTTGTCTTCTTATTTCTCTCAAAGCCTGCTCTACTATCAATCCCATCCAATAAATCACGCACTGTTTTTCCCTGTCTCTTTTTCACTCTGTCCGCCTTGTGAGTATTAGATTCTCCAAGACCCCATTCCGCATTACGTGTACGAGAAACTTCAGCTATCTCTTCCTGTTGTTAAGTATAAGTTTTTTTTTTCGTTTCTATTCTCTCCAAATCTTCGCTGTTGCTAACATGTTCTGCCCATGGTATCCCCAGCATCCTTCTGTAGAAACACAATTCTGTTGCTTCGAGTCTTTCCTTCTTCTTCTAGAAGATAGTCCAGCATTTGCTGCGATATAGAAGGGCAGACATCACACAACATTCCAGTACTCTTTTCTTCGTTTCCAATGAAATTTTCCGGTTTCTCAATACTGTACTAAGCTTCTAGAATGCGTCGTTGGCCATGACAGTATATTTTCGAACATCAGTGCCACACTTTCCGTCCTCTGAGAGATAGGGCCATGCTTAGGATCCACGCAGACCCCGCAATTGCTGACGGGAATGCAAGACCCCTGGAAACCGCAAGGCGCCGGGAAGCCGCAAGGCTCCTTACCTCCACAGATCTATTGTAATGAAAAAAATTAACAAAATAATTATTAGGATTAACTGGAAAATTATTATCATACTTGTATGTTGAAATAGACATCTATCAACCCGTCTCTCTCTCTCTTTCTCTCTCTCTCTCTCTCTCTCTCTCTCTATATATATATATATATATATATATATATATATAATCTTAATTTTATATGTATATATATAATCTTTCATAGAAGCCTTCCGGCCACGAAGAGGCCGCAAATCATTTGTAATTATAAAAAATGAACTTGAGAGAGAAACAGATTAAAGATATCTGTTTCAACATACATAAAAGTAATTAAAAGTTGTAAAAACGTTCGTAATGTACAGCTTCAAAACGCCAATTATGCGATTTCATCCGTTTTTTCGTGATCACGGAATATCTGCTTTCCGAGAGTATGTTATTTTGTTTAAAGTACCATCTCGGAATGACAAATCGGCGTGCCGGGTTCGAATTCCAGTTGAATTCCTTCCATTCACTTACGCGCAAATACCATTGGAAAAGGTATTAATCCGTCTCTTCCCTCCAGTCATGGGTTAAATAATAGAACAGATTGGGTTCTATAGAGACATGATTGCCCAAAGCGTGTATTACGTATGGTACTTAACTGACTGACTGATAAATGGTTTAGTAGCACAGGGATGAGGAGGGTAGCGAAAAGACAAAATTTTGGAGAGCCATGAGCAAGAGCAAGAATATGATCAATTTCATGAACCTGTGTTAAAAATTTTCAGAACAAAAGCAGTGTATCAAAAACCAAAGACCGCTACAATGGCATTGAATGCTGTATAATTTTATCACAGATTAGAAAGAGATTGATTGCAACAGAAATGTGATTCTACAGAAGAATGCTGAGAATACAATAGACTGGTCATGTGAACAACGAAGAAATTTTACAGAAAATGGTAAAAAAGACTTACACTTAACATTAGAAAGATGCATTTGAAATTTCAAAGCCTCATAATAAGGAAAGAGTTCTGAGAATGTGTGTCACTGAGAGGGTTGGCAGAACACGACACGGGAAATACTTGTTCACTACCAGAAGGAATACAAATTTAGCCAAAGGCTGTAGCATGCCCAACGAGGCTCAATATCGAAGTGTAAGGAAATGTCCAACATCAAAACCCAAAAAGAAAATGAAATTGAGATAAGTTTTGTTTAGTTTAGCGCTACACGACACCAGAAATATGTAGAATTCTTTAATGATCAAGTTTAGTACAGGATTAATCCATAGTTGAGGGGGAAAATAGTGGATTCATACTTTCCCCAAGAATATTTGAAAAAAGGAAACCAACTTGTATTGAAACTCAGTCTCTGATTAACAATTTCACCATCCAAGCTTACAGCACCTGCTATTTCTAAATGATCACTCATCTACACTCTCCTGAAAATTAATTAAAACAAAACTAAAAATGTATTCCTAGGACTTTTCACGCTTTCCCTGATCACATATACGTCGTTTCTTAGCACTGGTTTTCTCTTCTGGCCGCATTTTCCTTTACGTTTTAAACTGATAAATCTACTTTGTTTATTCGCTTTGATGAAATATATATCACGGATATCGTTGGCTGACATCAATAATATCCATGATCTTTCTGTAATGCATGCCGGTGTGTTCGTGTAGCGTTACAATTTTTGTAAGTTTTCTTGGAGTAACGTCCATAGAAGAGAATAGCGGTAAGAAAAACTAATCGACGGTCGAGACAATAGGATCTAGGCGTGATAAAATCTGATGTAATCACGGATGACGAAATATTATTCAAGGTCAAATAGATTTCATCATAAACTCCGAAAATAAATTCATATTACTCCACACCACTACAAATGACCTAATCTGAGTAAAAAATAAAAATCGATTACACCCTGTCATAACAATGGGTCTAAAACTGACCGTATTATGAAAGAAAGGGAACTAAAGCATTTGTTTCAATTAATAAGCACAAGGGTGTAGGTACTGACCAGATTCGACGTTACTTAACTTCCGTGATCGTACGGGAAACAGTGTTTCAATGTTATATCACCGTAAACCGGGTTTCATTTTAAGCGCATTTCTACTTAAAAGAAAAAATTAAAGAAAAAATATAACCCTATTGAATCAATGCTTCAATCAAAGCACTTAAAACAGGCTATTGAAAAAATATCAATATTGTAAACTTACTTTAACAAGCATGTACACAAAATAAAATGAAACATTTTTTGTTTTTAATATCTACCTGTCTCTCTTTTTCTCTTTCTCTTTTTTTCTTTCTCTCTCTCTCTCTCTCTATATATATATATATAAAGGCCGGCTACTACTCATTTCTGAGCGCACCTGTTTAGTAATACAGGTAGCAAATCTATTTTACATCGGCGAAACATACAGAAACCTAAAAAACGACTATATGAACAACACAGAGATCTCATGTATAGCAACATATTAAATGCATTGCTAGTTCACCTTATAAATGCATATAAATAAATATGGATAAATTGTCATCTCAATTACGCATATATGAAAATAACACTGACATTTATTTTGACAGATATATTTACAATAATTACGCAAACATATCTTGAAATACTAAATTTATTCAATAAAATCCCCATGACTTTGAACTACGGTCTCCAGACGACTTTGAATCTTCTGCATCTTTACTGGGTGGTCCTCGTGTTTAAGATGGTGAATGCTGCCATTATCCTTGCCTTCATTTCATCTTTGGTAGTTACAAGGAGATTTGTTTGTCTTTTCCCCAAATACATCCCGCACATAATAATCAAGTTATTTGCAGGCTAGGGGGTTAGGTGGCCGGATGTAATAGGTGATGTAATCGAAGAAATTGTCTGACAGCCAACACTGGGTTCTCATGCTTTTGTGTCATGCTGCTAAATCCTGTTGCCAGACATAGGGTCTTTCGGCAGCCACCCTCTTAACATAGGGTAGGACTACCTCTGCAAAGCACTTGATGTTGCCTTCTTTGTTGAGTCTGAGGCCTTGTGGAAAGATGAATGGAGGCATAACGTTTCCATCATTAATGATCATTCCAAACATCATGAAGTTGACTGGAAATATCATCTAACTCTTTTTCTATCCTCTGAATGGTTCTCAGATTGACAGCCAAACATTCTGAAACCTTCATATTGGAGTTCCGGTGCAAATGCCAAGCATCACTTAATGTTTTCGTATTTCTGGTGAAGGGAATTTCGTCATGGAGATATTTTCTTCATTTACGTTGCCCAAATGACTCCTTTCTAATATGCAGTCAACAAAATCAAAGACAACAATGCGTGAAATAAAAATATCAAATGGTGAGAATTTACCCATCGTACCCTGTAAATATAAGATTAGTTTTCCTTTATATATATATATATATATATATATATATATATATATATATATATATATATAGCCTTTGAGATCTCACTTGCCCGATCGACTCAGTCGATTAAAAACTAAATTGGGTGATTAAAGTTTATTGAATTACTCGCCCGCAATCGATTCAAAATAAAAGGAAATCTGATTTTTTTACAACCCAAAAGTATGCCATTGACGAGTCACAAGTTACTTAGAATGACCTACGATGACATTATTGAACTCTTGGCTTTTATCGTCCCGGTAGGGTTAGGGTTATCTCTGTCGCCCAGATTAAAGACGCTCACAGATTTTTAGAAATATTTGGGAAATTATTATCATGTATTTTCTCTCCGCTTTCGAAAAGTAAAAACGAACATTTGAAAGAAAGAAAAAAATGCCCATAGTTCTTTCAACCACGCACTGAAAAGTAAATTATACAAGTAATTTTTTTGTAGAAAATCGTTGAGAAAATCAGATTTGTTATATTTTATCATCTATGAGATGGAGATTCTAGTGAAACAGAAGAAAGAAACTACGAATTTAGGTACCTGCACTCAATTGGCAAAAAAAAGAACAACAACAAAAAAAAAACCAGCATATCATGATGTTAAAAGTTCTCAAACTTAATAAAAACCTTTTATCATCAAAATGTTTATGCTATTATTAAGCGGAAAGATCAAATTTTGTTGTTATTATTTTAAAAAATAATTAATCCTTTCTAACACGTTCGAAATTTTAATTAAATTTTCATTCTTTGTTTTCCGTCAGCGATTCACACTATGTTTATGTAAGGCGACTATTAAGAAAATGGAATCTGTCGAGTAAAATGATTTTGGGGCGAGTAAATTGTCCCTCGCTCTCGACAGCCGGTCGAGTAATTTCTTTTTTCAAATCCCAAGCTATATATATATATATATATATATATATATCTCAAACAAACAAAAAACTTTCAGATTTCTGGTTATTAATTCAAATCATTGCCCCTTTTATTCATTTTGCGCATAGTCGAAACGCGCCGTTTGTAAGTTTTTTCCACTTTTACTCATCATTTTTTCTAAAACTATGTAATCAGAAGTATACTGAGAAAATCCAAACCCTGCAACCATAGTGAGGTCTGCAGATTGTACCAAATAGGAAACGTTGACTATACTATCATTTCCAGAACGATAAATGTTACTCAATAAAATGTCCGAAATAATATCCCGATGTATACAGATTAGAAATTACATTTTGAGTTCGTACAAACCCGGATAAATGTAAGTACAACAGCATTTCGCGAGCCTTGACACAATTTTCCCCTCCTTTAAACTACCTCTTATGCGATTTAAACTTTCTGCTGTGCATTTAAAATAAAGCGTTAGAAAATCAGTTAATCTTTAACGCCTGACGATAGCGGAAGATCGAAACCGTGGTAATCTAGTCGGCCGACCTTCCTTATATTAATATTTAAAAACCCTGCATGTTAAATCTTTATATTTTCTTTTCTTTAAATATGTATTGAGCACTTTTAATACAACTGTTTACTGATCTTATTGGACTGGATTCTGACCAATAGCTGTTAATAATTATATATATATATATAATAAAATAAATTTTCAATATTAAAAAATGTTGAATTAACATTTCAACATGAAATCCCTAAGAGAGATTTCACATCTCCTCAGCAACCGTAATATTTTAAAATAGAAAAAAATTAGAATAAACGGGGGAATAAAAAATAAAAATAAAAAAGAAATAAAATAAAATAAATAAAATGACGGTTAAGATTTGAGAAATTTACGTCACAAAAAATTTTCGGAAGTAAATCATGTCTAATTTTAGATTTAACTTTTAGATAGAGTTGTAAGTTATGAAATGGAAAATTTTACATTTTTTATCATTTTTTTTATTATTAACATTTTAATATTAATTAGGATCAGGTTTTTGGGATTTACCTTCCGACTTTTCCGTTTGGATTAAAGTATTTTAATAATAATAATAATAATAATAATAATATATATATATATATATATATATATATATATATATATATATATATATATTAGTCATCCACCTACAAGCCTGTTTTGCTGTATCACAGGCCATCAGTGCGGCTACACATCCACTTGCTTCTGGCCGGGATTGACACTCGATCGGTTTGGTATCAGTCGGAGTCGCTAACCCCTAAGCCATAGGCGCATGGAATCAGAGAAGATGTATAAGCGGTGTATACGCACGCCGTGTATACGCACGCCATTCACCGAAAGAACTCAGTTCATTGCTGAAGAGTTCACCCATAAACTCGTTGGATTTCTTTTAAAAACAATTCATGATACAATATTATCGAATATTAATTAGACGTTTCAGTTTAATTTCTATATAAAGATGGTAAAACAATTGTTTATGGTTCCACTAGGCTTCATTATTAAAATATTGTGTGAAAATTAGGTGCATTAACTTAAGACAGATATCGTTATTTTTAAAATAATATGTATATTTTTTATTAACTGTTAGTTAATAAGTAATTTTTCCGGATCAAAAATGAAAGAAACGCACCCAGCATGAAAATAAATTAGTTTATTATGTCAATCGATATATGTTTTACTTTTTTACATTAAAAGATAATCTTTTTCCATAAAATTTTACTTCGAATACAAATTTAATAATTGAAACTAAAGACCACAAAAGATTTATTGTTTCCTTGAACTTCATAATTAATACCTTGCTTGAAAATGTGGAGTAATATTCTAAAATATGTGTAGTCATTTTTCAGAATAATAAGTATATCTTTTTTAATTAAACATAGTTAT